>CAIGRN010118051.1:0-16596 GCA_903798345.1 Fraxinus anomala
AGGACATGAGGTCGAGGAGTGTGGGGGTAATGCTTGAGCTTTGATACCCGGAGAATTCCGACTATATCACCACTTATTGAGAATCCGGCCAAATAATTAAAGACGAGAATAATATGAGTAATATGAAAAATAATGAATCACACAACAAGATTGTTGTGGAAGAATAGGTGAATTTATTATACTAAGAAATTAAAATTGTTTTTATAAGATTTAATTCTCTCAATCTAAATTTAAACAGTTCTCTCAAGTTTCTAATGTATACAAAAATGATCTAATTGTCATCTCGAATCTCTCTTTTTGTCAACAAATAGTCTATATCTTGTGAAGTATTTATAGGAGCAAAATCTTGGAGTTGTGGATGAAATAGAACATAAAATCGCGTCAAAAACCAAACATGAGTAAAATTGTCCCCGTTGGGCTGCCTTTGCTGCCTCCTTTTGCCGGCACCACGTCCAAGCGCCCCGGCTCCGTCCTAATGCTTCCAAAAAAAATTTCATCCATTTCAAAGTCTTTTTTCCAATCAAACTCTCAATCCATGATAAAATTTGATCACTTATTAAACCGGACTTCCAAAATACATGAAATTTGAGTCACAAAACATAACCATCTGGAATGAGACGAACTTATGATACCTCGAGTGCAATGAATTAAGAAAGGTAACTATAACTTTAACTCAACTTGACACATCGGGAGATAATGTCAGCGAGAGCAGGATCAACCATCCTCGACAAGGAGTCAATGTCATGAAGCTGAGGGATTGCCCATCTGACCAATAATTGCTCCTCTCGACTCTGCGTCCTAATTACATTTGGAAGAAAATGAAGCAGCTGGAAGATATCTCCATAAATTCAGAATGATTGTTCAACAATTCTATTACCTGACATGTGAAATTCTGCCATTTGAACGTCAGTTTTTTAACTCATGTTTCTACGATTAAAGGCCATTTGAACGTCAATTGATAAAAAGTCAAATCATCTGATTTAATTTGACCAATTTAAATATCGAAAATTCCAACCACTAAGGGGCCGTTCTCTTTGTGTTTCAATTTTGTGTTTTGAGTTTTGAATTCATTTTGAGTTTTGTGTTTTGGGGGTGTATTTTGAGATTGTTAAAAATGTGTTCTTTTTTACATTTTCAAAATTTGTTTTCGAAAATAAAAAAAGGAAAACGTGTTCTCTCTCTCTCATCTTCTCTCTCTCTTTCTCTATGTCCCTTGTTTCCCTTGTTTATGTTTTGTGTACAAATTTTTTTTCGTTTTCCAAAACGCATTTTCGAAAATAGGAAAAAGAACGCGTTTTCACTGTTTTGAAAAATCGAAAACAGAAAACGACCCAAAACGGCCAAAGAGAACGGCCCCTAATTTTTTTAATTATTTTCTTATTTATTTTTATTTTCTCCTCTTAAAATTTTCAATCATTAAATTGGTTAAATTAGGACCAAATGATAGCCTTCTGGTCAATTGAATGTCTTTGGGATGAAAACTGTCTAGAAATTCTCTTTGCACGTTCATTAAAATATTTGAAATACAGATGCTACAATTAAAACGTTTGAAACTTGATGGCATATTTTTCAAAAGCTCAGGACCTCTATTACAAATCTCCCTTCATTTTCTCACAAAACCCATGTATCAATTGGGGGTACTTTTAAAATTTACTTAGTCAAACTCCCTAATTTTCACTTTAAATTTTCAACGATTGCATATTTCCACAAAGACATTTTGGGTGTTAAAATACAAAGATACCCTTAAATATGTTATACAATTACAAAATATTGTTTTGTTTAAAAGAAAATACTACTATTTTAGTTAACAAGTAAAAATCAAATACTTCCCATTTAAAATTTCAAAACTAGCTAACTTCTCTTATTCCTTTTTCACAACACAGATAAAAAATCTCTCATTTTTCATATACTTCAACTTCAAATTTTCAAAAATTTATCAAACGCTGATTAAGAAAATATATTTTATATCTGTAATTTCGAACCGGTAAGTATATTTACGTATATTTAATTTCATTTTCATTAAATTGGTATATTTTTTTAATAAATGAATGTTATTTCAACATAAATTAATATGTAGATAAATTTTTTTAACGGATCTATAATTTTTTTAAAGCATAAACAAGAAAGAAATTTATCTATATGTATATTTTTCAACGAAATTCATGACAATGTACTATTTCGACTAGCCTTAATAGTTGGTAGTTAACAACCTTAACATCTAGTTATTAACAGCCGGTCCAACTTTTTTTGAATTAAAAATTATGTTGCCCAATGGTTGGGCCAATTTTCGATTTTTTTTCTTATAATTAAAAATTCTATTTTATCATGCAGATATGGTTATAATCCTAGTTTGTTACTTTGGTAATTTTGAATTAGACGAAAAAGATCGAAGGGTATAGAAATGAACAAGTGATATGTGTGGTGGTATTCCAATTTCCGTAACATCGAGTACATCATATATGAAAATGTACTATGATTTACAAAACAAGCTTAAAGTCGATTCCTCACAGTTCAATATGGAATTGAGATTTTAATTCAACGAGCATTCATCCATTCCGATTCCACCTATAAAGGTTACTTCTGATATTGAAGTAAATTATCTATTTGAATTGAACAAAATTCACGCCTCTCATTTTTCCATGACTTCAGTGAGAAAGAATGTCGACTAAGGTGAACACGAAAATTCGGATGAAGGGGATCACAATGTCAATGATTTTTGAGACAATGAAAATTGTTTGTGAGGATAATGTGATTATTCTCGAGACAATTGTTTCTCATCGTGATCTCATTGTTACGCACAAAATCATCTGGTAGTTCACGACAACGAGAATGAAAATAAATTTACAAATGAAGATTTGATTTCTATATCCCGTCCGATACGTGAGTGGGGTTGGAACTCGAGGACTAAATTAAGTGGACCATCATATAATTCTTCGCATGTGGTTTTCGATGATGAGAATTTGCATGTCCAGCAACTATGTGAAACAAAAAAAGATTTGCAAAAAACTGTGCATCGGATTGCACTGAAATACAATTTTGAATTTAAAGTGAAGAAATCAAACAAATCATGGATACGAATGAGTTATTTGTAGTTCACAGGTATACACGAGAATATACTTGCGAAGTGAAAATTTAGCGAAATGATCACATGCAAGCCTGAACAAGATTTATTTGTCGAAAGATAATGTACAAGTATTCAGGAAAGTGGCAGAAGCTTATAATGTTAAAGAGTATAATAAATTCATGATTGAAATATGAAGTAAATAATTCTCGGTATGGGAGTATCTAACAAAAATTGGGATTGAACATTGAATGCAGTCACATTTTTCATGATGTCGATATAACATAATGAAGTCAAACAATGTGGAATCTCTCAATGTATTATTCAAAAAGGATCGATAGTTACTAATCCTCGCAATGATTGAGATCATTCGTAACAAGCTGTTGTAGTGGTTTTACGACCAACGTGCGGAATCATAGAGTTACATGAGCATACTAGTACCGGCTCAAGAGGATAAACTCTTCAAAGTTGTAGAGGTTGCGAGAAAGTTGAATGTGGAACCACTGGATGAGTTGCGTTTCTCCGTGAAATGTGTACATAATATGGCATATATGGTGGACTTGACTGATAACACTTGCACTTGTAGTCGATTTCAGTTAGAGAGTTTTCCATGTGAACATGTAGTCACAGTGGTTGTGTATAGAGGCTTTACAGCAAGACCCTTATGCTCTCTTTATTATACGACTGATTATTGGAGAGCATCGTATGCTGAGACTATTTTTCCTCTATCGAATGAAGTAGAATGGGAAGTTCCTGACCATATTCTCCCACTTAGTAGTTTGTTGTCACTCGAAATTGAACCGCGTGGTCCTAGGCGTCTACGTATGTCTAGAATACCATCTATTGAAGAGTTTTCTCGACCACGTAGGTACGATATGACATACTCACCATTTTGTACGAGTCAAATTTTCCTAAATGACAATTACACGAATGTGTAATCTATCAATGTTAATCTTCTACTATAGTTTCATGTTCTGAATCAACTATTAGAAAGTTGCAGGTAAGTCCCCATACTTTGTTTTTATACAATTAACAACATTAAAATATGTTAACTCATATAAAGCGAATCAACTAATTTTGTACAAGTCAAATTTTCATAAATGACAATTAGACGGATGTGTAATCTATCAATGTTAATCTTCAACCGCTGTTTCATGTTCCGAATCAACTATTAGAATGTTACAGTCAGGTCCCTATACTTTATTTTCATACAACTAACGACATTAAAATAAGCTAACTCATAGAAAATGATAATCAACAAATTATATTCAATTCACATACCTAATCTCGGTCCAAGTTGGAATCGGACATCTGGTAGTCTTGATTATGCAGAACGGCTAATTCGAGCACAAATTCTCGACCCTCCTCCTCCGTCGACGACGTCAACTCAGTTAGGATTTCGCACTGACATATTGACATTTCAACTAGTTAATGATTATGTGCTGAAATTTTGAAATAAAATGCTATATAAATCACAAATGTAAAATACTCACCCGATGGTCATCAATGAGAGCTAGTAACTATTTGTTAGATGGATAATCGTCTGCTCAAGATGCTTATTAATGATGCATCTAAGGGCAGCGTGTCTCCTCTCTCGTAGTAAATCGGGTGCCTAAGAGAGGGACAATCTCATATGTTAAGATCTGCAACACATACAATTATTTTATATAAATTTAGTATAAAAAAATATTTTAACATTGATTATGTTAAACATTTACCTGCACTGCCTGGAAATCCCATAAGTATCATACTTACGCAATGACATTTTAGGTTTCAAATGTGATCTGGTGAAAACGTGTACGGTGTCCTCAAAACATCTACGACCCCACATATAGTTGTTGAAGGTATCTATACCGTCAACAACTTCCAAATGAAAAAGGTCGATCGCAATTTTTTTTATGATGATACATCACCACGCTCTTAAGGATATAGACCGGTCACAACTTCAATCTATCCAATATCTGGTCACACTCCCTAATTGCGTCAATCAACTACAATAGAAAGCAGTCCTTTGTTCATGAAAATATGCGTTGTACATCATATTGCTTCTTTGAGTACCGTTGCTAATTGCTTCATCACCCACAATCTTCGGTCCAATTATTAGGGCAAACTCAAATACAGAGAAATTAACGACATTACCCCCAAGATCAAAGTGGAGGGCATCGCCATCGACTGACCTAAACAGTCGACATAGATTAACATCAATGATCTGTCCGAAGTACTACACCTTTCTCAACTGATATATGGGCCACGAGAAAGAATGACATAACATATCTCCGTGCTGATCATCGAATTAATACAGTAGTAAAACTCTCAAAATTACTATTTCAAGAACATTTTCCCCCCATTGGTCTCAACTTAGCATCGAGATGATGCCTCATCCTAAAAAAAATCAAATGTTAGAACTTTTATAAAAGATAATTGAACGAACCGAATTATAATTACTATACGCAATAAATATATTCATTTTACATTGACGCTAATAAAAAATAAATGATTTAATAAATTAAAAGAGAAAAAAAAAGAATCACACACACATTTTTTTTAAAAAGAGAAAAATAAATTAAAGAAAATAATAAAAAATATAGAAATATAAAAAAATATAAAAAGGCATTTTAAATTAAAAAAATGAAATTTCGATAAATAGAAAATAATTAAGAAATTTAAAAATTTAAATAAAAAATTAAATGAAATGCAAATTACTGACCAAAAATAAAAATAAATAAATTAAAGTATTATAAAAATATAAAAAATAGAGCAAGAATATTTAAAAGTATTTTAAATCAAAAAAATTAAATTATAATAAAAAGAAAACAATTAAAAATAATTAAAATTATATAAAAAAGAAAATTATAAAAATTAAATAAATAATATAAATATTATTTAATTAAAATTTAAAAAAATTAAAGATTTAAAAAAAAAGAATATTTAATTTAAAAAATTAAATTGAAAAAAATAAAAGGAAAAAAAGAAGTAATTTATTTAAAAAGAATATTTAATTTGGTAATTTTCAATTTAAAATTCTTTTTAATATTCTTTACTTAATTTTAAAAAATAATTAAAATTTCTTATTCTATAATTAAAAAAAAAAAAAAAGATCCGGACCGACAGTTAATAGTCGAGTCCTACGAACAGTCCTCGGTTCGCTTCTCTGCCAAAAAATCGCTATTTTTCGATGAGAAGAAGCTATTTCTCAATAAATTTAACACTTAAATTATTACTAAACTCAATAATCTACATAAATAATGAAGAATAAACATTAAAAATATCATAAATCCATAAATAAACATCATAAAATTCAAAATTTTTGAAACATCACAAATGAAAAATCAATCTCATAATGTACAAAAAAACTAACATTGTTGAAAATAATGTCGTCGATGATTATATTTGATGCTACCGAAAATCGTACTTACTGATTTTCGAGTTTGATCACCTTTGAATGAGCACGAACGCGACATTTCGGTACTTGAAACAAAGGCGTCGAGGTGTGTCCTCGTCGCCCCTCCGATACTTAAGTCAGAGAAAGAATTTGGGAGAAAATATGTACTGTGAATTATGTTAAAAACTTACCTTGATAATGAATGACAATGATGTATTTATAGAGGTAGGTGGTGGACTCCTAGTAGGACTACGACGTTGAGATTCCTAGGAGTTCTAGTACAATTGGAAGTCGTAACTGAATTGGTTTTGTGATGTGCACGTGTTTGGATATGGATGGGATTCTGGTGGTAGAACCCTATCCGAGTGAGGTAACATATTATCAGCGAGACGTTGTACCTAGGGTAGGATAAATCTCGGCACGAAGTAGAGACCTGAAAGATTAGGGACTGCTTGGTATGACGTTTTAGTAGTGCCCTCGAGTTAGNGTGAGGTAACATATTGCCAGCGGGGCGTTGTACCTAGGGTAGGACAAATCTCGATACGAAGTAGAGACCTGAAAAATTAGGGACTGCTTGGTATGACATTTTAGTAGTGTCCTCGAGTTAGGCCTCGAAAGCCGAGGAGAGGCGATCCTGAAGAGTTATGACCGAGGATGTCATAACGTGTTGGGATAAAAATGAGCAAATACTCCTCGGGCACTTATGCCCGAGCTAATCAAATTAGGGCATCATCAATATTGTATGGTGGTCAAACTGTGAGGATGACGACTTCCACTAGTTAAAAATATGTGAATTTTTTCTTTTTTTCCTCTCCACTCAAATACTATGCGCAGAGACGAGGCTATTCTTGGCTTTTATTTAACTTTTCAATTTTAATTTTTAACTTTTTTTTTTAATGGTCAAAAGCTGGGAATATGTATTTCCTCTGTATCAACCCGGATTCCAGTGGTGTCCCTCGGTCGACTTTTCCTTAGCAGTTACAACCAACCAACCAACCACCACTCGATCGATTCCTCCACCAGAAACGTCACCCCCGCCACCGTATAAGAGAGAAAATGAATTCTCGTTTCATTTCTTCTGCCACTCGATCCCTCAAATCCCGTAGCAACAAATCCCCCCTCTCCTTTCTCTCCCAAACGAATTATTGCTTTTCCTCTACCCCCACCCAAACTACCCCACTGTCTGATTTCCAGAAATATCCTCCTACCCTCGATGGCTTGCGCCAGCGGCTCGAAGCTGAGTCACCGATCTTAGCCGACTTTACCAATCTCCAATCCGAAAACCACTACTCTGTTGAAGTTGGGACCAAAAAGAATCCTCTTCCCAAACCCAAATGGATGAAGGAATCGATCCCCGGGGGCGAAAAATATACCCAGATAAAGAAAAAATTGAGGGAATTGAAATTGCACACCGTATGTGAAGAAGCCAAGTGTCCTAATTTGGGGGAATGCTGGTCCGGCGGCGAAACCGGCACTGCCACTGCCACCATTATGATTCTTGGTGATACCTGCACTCGCGGTTGCAGGTAAAGTGATCTATTTGAAAAATATTTCTGTACTGTTCTGGGTGGTGAATATGATCGACTATTGAGATCAGATTAATGAAAATTTCTTGACGAAAGGAATAGATTTGATTGGATTGGATTTAGTATATTTTTGTTTATTTCATGATGAAATCTTGGCAATGGTCAAAACTGCATAAGAAAATATTTATATAGTTCTTTTCTTCCTGGGTTGGGGGCTGGGTGGGTTTGGAGCGGATTATTCGAATGCAAGTTATTGCTTATGTGGAAAGCTGCTCACTTGATGTAGGTAGAAGTACAGTGTAGAGAAAAACTCGAGGGAGGTGGTAGGTGGCATTAAGCACATGGATAATGGTTGATAACTCTCTCCTAAGGAAAGTAGTCTGTTTGTTAAATTACCAGTGGAGACAAGTGACAACAACTAAGATATTCTTTGCTCAAAAGAAAGAAGGAAAAAAAAGCTAAATTACCTCATGCCTCATGGTATGTGAAATGAGTAGACAATATGAAGAAGTAAACTGTGAAGATTATAATTGTGGGGGTGACGATGGGACTCATTTTTATGTCTATCCTCTAGTGCAAGTTATTGAACTGCACGTGCATTGTCATTGTAAGTTTGAAGATTTTTAATATTTGTGGACTCTCGTATTATATCTTAAATTTTCAGATTCTGCAATGTGAAGACATCACGCACTCCACCTCCTCCAGACCCTAATGAGCCCACAAACGTGGCTGAGGCAATTGCTTCATGGGGTTTGGATTATGTGGTGATTACTAGTGTCGATCGTGATGATTTACCAGATCAAGGTAGTGGCCATTTTGCTGAAACGGTGCAGAAGTTAAAGACATTGAAGCCAACCATGCTCATAGAATCTTTGGGTACGAATTTATTGTGCTGCTATTTGTTTAAGTTGTTCAATATATGGATGTAGAAAATGAAGCACCCTGCGGCAAGTGGAGTAAAAGTAAGGAAATTGATATAGGTTTAGCTTCATTAAAAAAATTATATCTAGCCTTAACATGAGCATTCTGCAGCAAGTGGAGTAAAAGTAAGGAAGTTGCTTTGATTGATGTCCTTTATCAGTTATAGTAACTGAGCTGTTGATCCTTTGGTCAGTAAATTCTATAGGGAAACTCCCTGGAGAAGTTCAACCTGATCATTTTAGATGTAGGATATCTATCTAAAAGTTTACCCATTAATAATGTTCTTTTACTATTTGTGTATTGATATGAAAACAAGGATTAGTTTTACTGCCTATATTAAAAATTATAATCTTGAAATGCATTCTGTTAACTGTTTTATGTTGAAATTGCAGTGCCTGATTTCCGAGGAGACTCTAGCTGTGTAGAGAAAGTTGCAAAATCTGGGTTAGATGTTTTTGCTCACAACATTGAAACTGTTGAGGAGCTTCAAAGTGTAGTACGCGATCACCGTGCTAACTTTAAGCAATCTATGGATGTTTTAGTAATGGCAAAGGACTATGCCCCTCCTGGTACACTCACCAAAACGTCGGTAATGTTGGGGTGTGGAGAAACACCTGACCAAGTTGTGAAAACTATGGAGAAAGTGAGGGCAGCTGGTGTTGATGTAATGACTTTTGGTCAGTACATGAGACCCTCGAAGCGTCACATGCCTGTATCTGAATACATAACTCCAGAGGCCTTTGAGAAGTATCGAGTTCTTGGCCTGCAAATGGTTGGTTCCTCTCCTTTGTCTTCCCTTTAAAAACGAAAGCTAGCTCGTTACTAGTGAGCTGGTAATTGCTAATTTCTAAAAGCTCTCTTCTATCCATTTCCACATGTGCTTTGCCAATTTGCTTTTTGACATTCTCTTTCTGATGCTGCATTAATATGACTAGAATTTATTATTGTTGTAACTTGTACAATATGGAATATTGCCTGAACTACCATTTCTCGTCTGTTTTAATTTCTATATTCTATATTCTACATTCTTTTGTGTTGCCCCTCCAAATTTTGTTCAAGTGGTGTTATGAGATTGTAAGATTCTATTTTTGGGTTCCTAAAGAAGAATTAGAAACTGTTACTTATCCCTATAACCTGTGTTCGTTGCCAGATTCATTTTCTGTTACTAAAGGAGAACTTGAAATTGCTATTTATCTTCATATTTTGACTATGTACTAGGACTTTATTATTTTTTGCCACTCCTCTATAAAAAGAACATAAGCTTGTTTCTTAATTTGTTAGTTTTAGATCTCAGTTCATTCATCTCAGACCCAAAATTCTTCCTGTTGCCTGGAAATGAAAAGTGAAAAACTAAATAAATTAATTGATGAAATCATTTCGTATGTGGCTATTCTTGGTGTTGGGTTGAAATTTTGTTGTATTTCCTTTCCTATCTAATTAAATCCTGTCGTTACTTGATTACATTTTACGTGTGCCTGTACTCTGGCAAAATAATGATTTTATGAATCTGCTTTTGTTTTTAATCATAAAATGGCATTCAAACGTAATATAACTATTCAAGATTTGTTCAATTTATTTGAAATAATTAGAGAACGATTTGTCTTCGTGCTCATGCTTTTAAAGATCATGATCAATGCGAAGTACGAAGTTCAAGTGTCATATGTCTGGTAGTAGTACTTGATGGTTTATAGATGTTAATAATGTGTAAGGTTGGCAATAACTAGTTAAGAACAAAGAATTGGATTGATGAAACTCTCCCTCAGTGAACATAATGTCTCTTTGGATTTGTGGCAGGGATTTCGATATGTTGCATCTGGCCCCATGGTGAGGTCGTCGTACAAGGCGGGAGAATTCTATATTAAATCCATGATAGAATCAGATCGTGCTGCGTCTTCTTCCTAGAAGTCAATAATCGGGTGTTTGATTGTCTCTATACCACTAAGTCGATCCTAATCGTATGACAGATGGAAAATGTTACATTTCTTCACTAGGTGACATTTATCCACTTCTAGAGGCTTTATCTTCTACACTAGAATCAGGATTGTGTTCCAATTATGCATTAACTTGTCCTTAGAGTTACCTGCTAAAGGATTTGCTCATTGAAATGATGATATTACCCATGTATTCTTTATTTTTATTTTTTTTGTCAGACATCAACACTGGTGTAAATTGTAATTAAGTAATGGCAGATTTCATCTGTTGCCTTCATGAGGTAAATAGCTTCTGGTTTCTTATGCTTCGTGATTTCTCATGTTTCTTCGTGACCGAGAGATGGTTACTTTTCATCGGTGAAATCTTAACATTCACATCGCTCAATGTATCGGTGACTGTCAGGTGCGTGGTGTTGACGGGTTGATGGTCTAATGGGCACGTATGATTTAGGTGTTCAATAATTATACCCAAAAATCAAAAGAAATGGACCCAATTCTTAATTTGAGAACTTAAGGACTGAAATTGTATGCATGTTTATTGATAATCTTGGAATATATTTTAGGTGTCAACAATCCATTAATTCTTTGTTATGTTGGCTTTTGTAAATATCCATAATACATTTCTCTAGTAATACTCGACGATTTGTCTAGAAATTTCACTTTGAAGGCCAGTAATAGACATGTAGGCTGTCCTAGGAGACCTGTCTTAGAACACAGCAACGGCCACAGAGCTCCTTTTCCATTTCCTCATCAATTGGCTCAAAGGTCCTCCACCCGTCTCCGTTTGTAGTCGTGTCGAAAACGTGCACCTGCGACCTCAATCTCGACGCCTCTCCGGGCATCCTATAGCCAGCCAGGAAGTACAACTTATTCCCTATTGGAGCCATGGTTAGGTACGACATTTGCATTGGTGGCCAACTCGATTCCATCACATCAGGAGTGGAATTTGGAGACAGACAATTCAAATTGGAATTCGATCCACGAACCTCGTTCCACATGTTCAGTTTCTCATCATATACCTCGATGTGTCCCTTCCATGGCATAAAGCAATCCCCAGAACTGTAAAGCTTCCCATTCACATCAACAATCTGATATGGTGGAACATCCAATTCCCACATTCTTGCTTTGAAATCCCATTTATCGCATTGTGGGTCGTAAACCTCTGCAGAACTCCTTGTCATGTCATACGGTCCCTGAATGCGATCGACATTTCCTCTATGAGCAAATCCCCCTACAACATGATTTTTGCCTTGCCAGGTTACTCCAACGCACTTGTACCTCATTGTGGACATGTTAGCCAAAGACTTCCATTCATCCAGAGCCGGGTCGTAAACCTCCGCCAATGAAATGCCCTTGGGCTGGCCTAACTCGCTCTGTCCGCCTGCCACGTAAATTTTGCGGTCACATACAGTGCATGCAAAATTAATCCTTGATATGCTTAAAGATGCACAGACTTCCCATTCGTCCGTCCTGACATTGTATCTATGGACGCAAGGAAGGACACTTTGGTCGATTTCTTTAACATTGTCAGTCTCAGGTTCTAATACCTTGAGACAAAGCCGGCCCCCGATTATATAAATATAATCATCCAAAGAGACCATGGCGAAATCCTTGAGCACCTGGTTTTCGTCAAGTCCTGGAATAAAGGTCATGCGATGCCACGAATTGTTAGATAGATTGTAACAGTCAATGAAATTAGACATGTTCCCATTAGGATCCTTTGCGCAAAACGAGACATATATTCGACAACAATCAGTTGATGAAGTCTCAAGTCGCAAAAGAGAGTCCATTGGGACGAAGAGGAGGAGGTAATTATTGGCCTCTTTCTTGTGTGAAGGCCCGGAAGTGATTTGTGTGGGTTCGAGTGGCTAATATAGTACAAAAGACGGATGTTACAAAGACATCAGAAAACATGGTTACGGTAAGTATCCATGAATATACGATATATTCT
Source organism: Fraxinus anomala (assembly GCA_903798345.1). Classification (NCBI taxonomy): domain Eukaryota; kingdom Viridiplantae; phylum Streptophyta; class Magnoliopsida; order Lamiales; family Oleaceae; genus Fraxinus; species Fraxinus anomala. The sequence continues at coordinate 12,773 of CAIGRN010118051.1, forward strand.
AGGAATTTGTAGATCAATTCTATGGTTTTTCTTCTTGTAATTCTTTTATATTTGATTTTCCAAACTGAGAAGCAGAAAAACAAACAGTATAATCGAATTTGGCAACATTGTTGGTTGATTCTCTTCCGGTTCTTTTCAATAATGCTGCCAGGGATTTTCCCTATGTTTTCGTGTTAAGGGATGGAGACTAACCATTGAGAGTTGGAGTACCCGCCAGATTCTTGGCTGGTCCGCTTCTCGTGTTTTCACTCGTATCAGCAGTTGAACTGAATAAATGTTACATAAGACAAGTTAATTAAATGAGTATCTCAATTTGATTAACACCATATTTGAAGAAAGTATTTGTGTTCATGGCATTTAAAATAAAATATTAATTTTTCCATACATTGATTGTATCAGTTTAAACTTACATTTGCTCATAGATATTATAAGTCCGGTGCTTGAATTGTTAATCACGAAAATGTTCAATTTATAGTTTGATCAAATTTAAGTTCATGATTGGTAAATAAAGATGAACGCTTTATTTTGATAAGATTGTCTCAATTTTATTTAAGTTCATTTGTAACTTGTGTAATAGATTGAGAGTACATTGTGAATGTATTAGACTATACCACGTGAAATTTAATTTGTGAAATTGAATCTCACAGATTTAATTTCATTTGACTTTCGTGTGTAAAATTTTTATTTTGAGCGGGTAATAATAGACTTCGATTCCCAACTTGAAGTTCTTTGAGGTATCGATAGGTGATGTCAAATCATTATTTCGACACCTTGAAAATAAAAATGAAAATAATGTTGAATGTTTCACCCATTTATTAAGCACGATCATGATCTCAAAGGATACATTCCAAGTGAAGAGGTTAATCTGAACTTAGCATTTCAACATTAATTATTGAATTAATATTGTGATATGATCATATGGAACTGTCACATACAAAATAAGATTTGATTATTTACTTATATTTGAAAAAAAGAATTTGGTCATTTTAACATTGTTCCAAATATTTGAAATAGTCGACGAGGATAACACATGAGAAGGATAAATCTGAATGCAAATTAATACAGTGGGCCTTGGTAGACTGAATTTCCTGAATGTCTACAACCTATAATAAGGGAAGCATGATAGCCTCTAATAGACAATCCTCAACTTTCAGGGTTCTGCAAGAGTTGCATGCAAGATGACATATTTCTATACAAGAGTGGATGGAAATTTTCATCAATGTAACTGGCCAGAATGTACAACATGCTTTGAAATTTTTTTTAAACGGTGTAGCTCTTAGCAATGTCAGGAAAGGAACCCCACCAATGTCTTCCTTTGAAAAAAGAATGCAAAACCAAAAACCCATAAACACTACATTGAAAAGAAAGGAGTCAATAGTCAAAATCATTTTGTTCGATCAATTTATTTATTTTCCAAAAAAAAGAAGGGTAATGGACAGATACAGATAAACAAGTGTCAAAATCATTTATCATAACTCAATACTATATTTCCTCGCAAGTTCTATGCATCAAGCCTTAGTTGAACTTGCAACTGCAGATAATGTATCACACGTTTAAGAAATGCTGAAAACAGTTTTAACTGGTCTCCACATCATTGAATCAGCACTCTAAGTGGAGGCTTGATCGTTCGGTTGAAACTGAACAATTGGCTCTCATCAAAGCAGCAGCTCGAAGTTGTGAATTTAAAGAAGCTGGGAAATTCAAGCAAACCTAAGGAAAAAAAATCCAAATCCAAATATGCAAAGCTCCGGACTTAATTCTCAACCAGGTTCCGAAACTTACCCTCCTTTTAACACTACCAAACCTATCATATCCTATGCGGCTATGCCAATCTTACTATGCATCAATTTCATTGCCAAATCAGTATTGCCTGCCTTCCTCAAGGCTGATCATAATAGTACGAACTTTGCCCGGCATTTCTCGACCACGTTCAACAACTCCATCAGCCAACTTGCAAGCCTCTACTATACGACCAGCTTTGCACAACACATTAATCATGTGTTGAAAAGCAGTCTCCACAACAATACCCATTGGTGCTAGCTCGTCTAATATTTTACAAGCTCTAGCCACCTTGCCTGAAAGACGAAGCCCAGTCGAAAGGACCCTAAAAGAAGCATCATTTGGAGTGATACCCTTATCAATCACCATATCCCACAATTTCATTGCATCTTCATTTCTGTGTTCTTTAAATAAGCTACTTAACAATATTGTGCGAGTATACACGGTCTGATCAAAACCTTCATCTTCCATCCTCTTGAAAAGTGTCAATGCTTCATCAACCTTTTCCCTCTTTGCCAAGGCATCTATGAGCACATTATAAAATAGGAGCCCAGAGACCAACCCTTCTCAACTATCTCTTCAAAACGTTTTTCAGCCTCATCAACTCTCCCTGCCTTTCCAATGAGGCTTGAATAGAACACAGCATTCACAGACACAATGTTAGTTTTACAATATTCAAAACACTGTAGGGCCTTTTCAAGTTTCCCGCTCTTGCACAAACCATTTACTATATAACCCCATAGGTAATCTAATCTGGTTCAAACCCTTCACTTTGCATCCTCTGAAAGAGTCCCATAGATTTGTCCACGTTCCCATTTTTCGCATATGCATCAATCAAAGCAGTATAAATTGCCATATTAGGCTTACACCCATTTTTGAATCATATTTTCGAAAACTGAATACCCTTCCATACACTTCCCATCCTTACAAAGCCCACTAATCACTAAACTATAAGCATGCAATGGAATATCCAATTCTTTTTCTTTCATTTCATGATAAAGTCTCAGACAACAATCATAATCACCAAACCATTTATCAAAAAGTTGTAAGTATGCAAACTAGGCTCTATCTCAGTTTCTTTCATCATTTTCCACACCCACAATAACTCTTCCACCATCCCAACACATCCAAAGCTCCTAATCAAAGAATTAGCCGCAACTGAATTCCTTAAAAAACCCCTTTCTCTTAAGCTCATTAAAAACACACGTAATCCTACCCAAACTACTAGCCTAGTCAGACTCAAAATCTCAATCATAAAAACATAACATTCAAGATTAGAAGCATAACCTCTTTGCTTACCTGCCCAGATAAATAATCCGTATGCTATTTCAGGCTGTTTTGCAATCTAGTCCCATTTTTTCAGTATGAATGCAACAAAATTGGGCGGGAGCTTAATTAAGTACTTTCGGCAAAATTCAGTTTAAGTCTTGTTTCAAGTTGGTGCTATTGTGTAATAGGTTGAGGATTTGTTGAACCCATGGGGAAGGTTGGAGGTCCTTCTTGGAATCAGTAGTGACGAGGTCTGACCGTCTGAGAGGTCAATGATGGGTTGCACCCATTCTGGTGGTGGCAGTGGACTGAAGGAAGATACCCATTTAAGAAGGGGAATTGAATGTGAATTTGGATATAGGTTTGAGGGATTTGGCAATGTAAATTTGAGATTATTGTTGAAAGGAAAGTGATGGATTCGAAGCGTGGCTGAGAATGGGATTTTGAGGAGTTTTTTCATCCGGGTTTTGTTCACTGATGATGATAGAATTAGGTCGCATATAAAGGTTGAATTTGAAGCCGAACGCATCCATTTTTGTTTTGGAGGGGGAATTGACGACGGAATTTGTTAACACTGAGACCTTGTTTGGGCAGGTTTTTCTGGAAGTTGGAATTTTTTTTTGCCATTTTTCACTTCCTAGAGTGTTTGTTTCATATAATTGATTTTTCACATTTTCTTGGTTTACCACAATTTTTTGCCTTATGAGGTAAATCAATTCTCACCACTTTTGGGTGGGAATCTGTTTTCTAGGTAATTTTTTTTTTTTTTTTTTTTT
>CAIGRN010118066.1:0-12323 GCA_903798345.1 Fraxinus anomala
GAATGGGTATACACATTACTCGTGTACCTACAACTACTCCTCTCAATAATATAATAGATGACGACGCTGCAGTTTTAGATTTATTCGAAGCATGAACTCCTATAGATATGATTCAACTGCATATACATTTGGTTCCTCTAGTAGTAGTAGTTTGTCTTTCACTGCGTGTACTCAAACTTCGAGTTATAGTCCAAATGCTTTGTCATCTGAATTAATTGATTACTTTAGTCATACTTTACCTATAAATAAAGAAATTAGGAAAAAATCAGAAGATATAATTGAATTCTAGTGAAATTATGAACGTCGATGGCTAGTATTATCTGCAATTGTAAAATATCTACTAACGCCTCATGTTAGTACTGTAGCTTCGAAGTCTGCTTTTAGTGTAGGGAAGAGGGTTTTCTCTAAAATCAGAAGTCGACTAAAAGAAGATATTTTGAAAACTTTAATGTGCGTGAAGGACAGGGAAGACGCTAATTATCAAATTCAACATAAATATACCGAAATTGCATGTAACTAAGTATGTGATATTTAATTTCACTGTATTTATCACAAAATTTTATTTTCATACCTTTATAATTATTTTAAAAAATTGTACACTTAACAAGTTGTTCGTGTACAATTTCTCAATCTACTCGAAATTAAAGTAGCCGATCCCAAACCTGGATAAAGGATGTGGGTTTATCTTTTTAAACAATAAAAATAAAAGTATCTTAGAAAATTTATATTTAAAAAATTGTTTACAAAATATGTATATACAAAAAGAGCTCGGCGAGCTCGTTTTTGGTGAGCTCGGCCCATTGCCACCACTACCTCTAAGCTGACTTTTCTTTTTTAATTTTTCATTTTATAGATAATTTTTTTTTAAAAAAATTAAAATAAATGATGATTGATTATTATTGGGACTTGAGGTTCTATTGCAACATTAAGCAATTAAGAAAAGTACTTAAATATTTTATATATCTAAGAGCATCTATGTCCATGTGAAACTTTTATCCCATGTTTTGCTTTGCAATCACTCTCAAATGACATATCACATAATCATGATCAACACAACCCTTCTCAAGTGATTACATTTTCCGAATATTTCCTTTCAACTAAGAAGATCACACACTTCATCAAAGTTTGCATCATATCCACCGCACCATGCACGCGCTATCATGGAGACTCTACCACTTTAAGAATTCACTATGACCATATGACGGGATCACTTGCTATCACGATTAAGAGGATGTACTGGGAGTAGCTATGGAGTTTCTTATAAGCCCACAAAATGTGGCTTATAAGATGCCATAATTAGGGGGAGCCCCATTTTATGCAACCTTCAAAGTCAAACAAAGTGTGAGCCATATTTTGTGGACTTACAAGAAATTCATAACTACTCATAAACATGCTTTAACGGGCCTCCGTCTTCATTCAAATCTTCCGCAGACTTTGAGGGATTTAACTTATGTATTCAATGGCTTAGCCTTAGTTTGAGACATGAGTTTGATATAATTTTTTAGGACTTGAAGTTTCATTTCGTTGGATTAAATTTAGGAGGATACATTTCCTTTATAAATTCAAGATCATCCCTTTACATGTAGACGATGTAAACTTTTGTGTGTGCATATTTAACGCGTAACAATAGCATATTGACAAAAAAAAATTGTCATAATTATGTTTGTTTCATAAAATATCACATCGTTTTTCAATTTCTTAGTTACCTCACTTAAATTTAATTTCCTCTTTTGTTTCCCTTTTATCAATGCAAACTCACAAGTAGTTGTTTCATTTGAATTTCAATGTTCTTCCTTGATTTCAGATTTAATTACTACATCAACTGAGTATTATAATGTCGGTCCAATTATGAATACTAAACGTGTTTAAAATGTTTTCAATGTCCAACTCACTTTATTCAAAAATATTTTCAATTTCGGAGCCTTTTAAAGACTTTGAAAGCACTTTTTAAGGCCTTTTGGGAGACAAATTTTCAAGATTCTTTTCTTTGTTGGCCCAATCAAATTGGTCCTCAAAATCTCTAAAAACATGCCTTCAATTATTTTGAATTCAATTAATTCTTTTATTTTTCTCTTCACCATTCCATTATTTCTATTGTTTTTGAGTTACTTGCATATTATTGCTCTTTATTTTCTCTTTTCTTAATTTAAGAATCTTACGCCCTAAGAATGAGCTTATGCCTTTTAAATTTCGATCCGATAGGAAGTTTAACATAAACTCTTGCTAATTTGTTAAGAAAAAAGTTGAAGGTATAGAAGATTTCTTAAGGAGATATCCATCCTCCCAAAGAAATTATTCACAGTCTCTCGATCGACTTCTCACACTTATTCTATCAATCATCCAATGTCTTTATAAATTTTCAAAGAAATCGTCTAGTTTTGGCGTGTGGTTTACTTTATTCATTTTGGTTAAGATTTATTTTTCATTTACCAAAAGAAACTGGTATAATGTAGGCAGGCCATGTGCTTGTGTTTTTGTGCTGAGTATACACTCAGGAGTGCCTGAAAACATATAAAATATCGAACCTTGAACAATCACAAGCGATGGCCATGATATAGGCCGCCCCACGTTGGTTTGTCTGATAAAGACTGGGACATTATTAAAACTATATGAAATGTACATTTTTGATTCCTCATATTCACAAATAACTTAAGAAGTTGAAGACAAAATTCATATAAAAATTTTGGAGAAGATTTGTGAAGTAATGCATAGTATAGAACAAGACGACAAATAATCACAATTCATGATTCAAAGAAAAGAATGTCGAATTGGATGGTACAAGTTGAAAGGAACTCTCAAATCTACTATTTTATTTATTTTAGCTAGGTAAACTGTCTTCTCTAAAATCGACACAAACCAGAGATGGTATATGTTTTAAAAAATACACGATGATCAAAACAGGATTATTCAAAAATTTACCAAGGACACATATAAGCTACTATTGTTAGCAATTGCTTTCGTTGAAATTTAATGGAGCTGTGCTTATTCAGCTTCATCCAAAAAGAAAAAGATACTCGAGCACGAACTTAGAAATGATGGACCGCAATAATAGACTTTTCCAATTTTTCCCCATCGCTCTATCTCTAGGGCAGTCTAATGTTTTTGGTTGCAAAACCTAGTTTTAAGATTTTTTTTTTTTTTAAAAAAAAGGGTTGTTATATTGACTTCATAATTTTTTTGTACGATTTTTTTATTGCACTAAGGTCTTTAATCTTCACTTATTGTATTTCTTTGTCCTCACATTTTTTTGGCATTCGTATCATCAATCTTTCATTTATTAGTGTATCTGGTCATTAACGGTGATGATTATGTCCTAGTATTTTATTACCGGGAATGAGGGAAAATATATTATGTCATAAATTTGTATTTACTATCTGTTTATTTAATAACATGAGGGGCAAGTGATTGTTTTATCGGCAATCGAAGTCTTGAGACCACGAGCACAATGTCCATAAGTAAATTAATCAGCAACTAATGAAACAAATTAACCCTCAAATCTCACGTTAAAGGGCTTTTTGAAGCTTAATTGAAGTTAATTCGAAGCAATCGTAAATTAATCAGAGTACACATGATTAATTAGAAGAATTAATAGAGCATTCAAAAGAAATTAACAATTTTTGTTAGTTAAATTCAACAATTGAAAAACTTGGAGTTGGGAGACTAAATTGCTCCCCTTTGCCAGGTTATGCAGCATGGATTCATCGATTGACGAATCCGATCTTGGCTATTTCAGAACTTAATATAACCAATTTCAAATTATTATTCCATGGACCAATCTTGAAGATGTTGGAAGTTACAGCATAAAAATTGAAGTGTAGATTGGACGGATTATGGAAGTTTGGGACTAAAGTGCGAAGTTTGGAGGCTAAAGGGCTGAATTGAGAATAAAAATAACTTGGGCTGAACAATTTATTGGATTCAGAGGCCCAATCACACAAAAATGAGACTTCAGTCGGAAAATAGAAGGTGTGGTCGTAATTATTGAAATTGTAGAAACATAGCTCAAACTTTACAAACTGTGTGATTGTACCCAAAACTATTTTGTTATTGCCTGGAGGTCCTTGAAATAAAAATTCGGAAATGCAACAGTCCTATTATGACTCTAGTTCCGAATCCTATCACTAGAAAATTCATAGAAATTAGAAGAAAAGAGAGCCCAAAAGGAAAGAAATCAATCAAGAAGCATACGTTTCAAGTTCGTTACAAGAAGAAGGCAGATTCTTGGTACTAGATCTTTATCCTTTCCCCATTTTTTTCTAAAACTTGGTAATGTAATTTAGTTCTTTCTTGTATTTTATTCTCCCATAATGTGTAATTAAATAATTAGTTAGGACGAACTATTATAACCTAGTTTGAATCTTAATTTTAATTTTAAAATTTTGATTTTCGATTGATGCTTGTAAATTGTTTTGACTCATTCTTAATATTTTAAATTGTTTGATCATTAATTCATTAATTTGTGAGCAATAATTAAGATGGGAGGTGATTTATTTATTTATACAACGTTAAAAACCTGCAATTTGGATAAAATAGTAGAGATACACTTTTATGGTTGTCACAATCATTAATTGAATTCTTTGTGATTGAATATTATTGATTAAAACTTATTCAAAATCACTTAGAGATAAGGTAGGTTAATTTAATTGGTTATAATTGGTTTGAACTCGAGAAATGTAAAACAATTACTTCGGAAGAATTCGATCAAGTACGAGTAATTAGTTGTTATAAAAACTATTCATTGAGATTATTGAAATAGTTATGGTGAACTAGTGAATCGAAACACTTAAACCATCATATAAAATATTCATGTATGCACGTGCTAATTGTTTTAGTATATTGAAAAAAAAGAAAAAAAATCACAGTTAATTGTTTTTAATCGAATAAAGTTAGAAATAATAGAACCAACTATTAGATATAGTCTATGTGGGAACAATAATTCAAACTCTTGGATTTACTTTATTACTTGTTCACGATATCATACACTTGCAATTCAAAACATTCACAACAAAGTATCATCGTGAAATGTAGCTAAGTACTTAACATTGAACATATGTATTTGTCTTCTGAATGTGGCTAGGAAGTTTGTCCAAATTTTTGAGCCATTGGTTTTTTGTATTCATGAGCCGGGAAATTTTATTTGGTAAAACATGTCGCCTCATTCAATCCGTCACAAACTAACCATCCAAGTACAGGTCTCACCAACCCTTGTGAATAAAAATGTCAATGTATAAAATCTCTTTTGATAACACGAATTTGATTTATAAACAAACCAAGACAAGAATGGTGCAAAATAGCTAATTGTTTATTACACTGATTTTTACAAATTTAAATATTGTTGTACACAAAAATTATAGTAGCTATACAATGATATATTTAGAATTGTATTACAGCACTGATATCCGTAATCAATCTTTACACAAAGAAAGTTAGGCTCGAGAATATTCACCAAGTGTTGGTTGAGTTAGAAATTAGTTAACTTTGGTTTGCCTCATTATCCCCCCTCATGTAGGTGTTTCATTACGAAGACTTATGTTGTGATGGTTGTCGAGACCTTTAAATACAGACATTTTGGAGTACTTTTGACGAATTATGACTTAATCTCTTGTATATTTTGTTTTTTAGGTAAGACAACTTGAAATTGGAAGAAATAAATGAAAACCGAAGAAATAGGAGGGTTTCTAAAGTTTAGGGACCAAATTGAAAATATTTAATAGTTGATTTGGACCATCAAACGATGATTGAAGATTATAAGGGATCAATTGGATGTAATTAAAAGTCATATGATGAAAACTTCATGGAAAAAGGACTTAGGATGCACAAAATATACAAACGGGGACGAGAACATATCTGAAATTGTGCGCTCGATGACCAACCATAGGGCACTTGAGCACATTTTTTAGAACTTGAGCTATCGATGACCTCCAAAAGGGCCCTTGAGCACTCGTCCAGTGGTGACAATGTCCTTTTTTTACTCAAACTCTAAATTCTATGACTTTTATGGTACGAATTAAGATTTAAGTCTTGTCCTATAAATAGAGAATTTCCTCCAATATTGCATGAGACCTCTCATACCTTTCATATCATATAATTTTACAATAAAAGAAAGGCAATTCATCCTTTTTTGGGAAGAGACAGGTACAATATTTAAATCAATTGACGATTCAACCTTGGTTTTTAGATAAAGAAGATAAGTCGCAACTGAAGATTAATTAAGAAATTATTGAACAGTTTCAAGATTTATCATCTTCTTCTTCATTAATAAAAAAATTCTGGTGATGTTCTATAAATTAATCATGATTTCTTGTGAATTTGTAATGCTAGACAAGTTTTCATTTACTAAGATGAACCCTTATTATAAAATTTTAATATGATTTCAATATTTTGATGCTTAATATGTGTTATTTCTTAGATGTTTGTTATAGTATTCAATGCTGTCCAATTACTTGATCAATAATTGGATTGATGTAAATTTTATTATTATTGAGAGATACAATAGAATAAACAAAATTTGATAACAATTGTTTTAGAGTCAGATAGATATATATCTATATACTTTGCATGATTTCAATAGATGTTCTAGTATTTTAATACATGCTTTCATGTTCATATTTTTCATAGAGATATATGAATATCACATGAGATGGTAGATTTAATTTTACTTGAGAGAGATTATTAAATTACTTAATAACATTGATCAAGAGAATGTATACATATTGTCATGGTATTAAATTGCATTAGAATGGATTAATAAGGGAGATTCAAAATCTTATTAATCAATCCACGTAATCTTATAAAAACCATAATAATTTGCTCAATAGAATAATTAGTTTAAGCAGATAAATTAGTAAATAAGTGATAATCAAAATTGGCTATTCGATTAAGGTTAGAATTAACCCTAGATTAAGTATATATTCTTCGTGGGACAATATTTTACTTATCATTATATTACTTGTTCATGATATCGTGCACTTGCGAGATTTCGTACAATAAATGGTGTCAGAGTATTTGTTATCAAGGCAATGGTTTTGTTAATCCAATTAGCAAGTTGATTAGTAAAGTGCACATGTAATATGGAGAGCAATTCCTTTTCAACTTGTTCATGAACAAAATGGTAATCAAGCTTAATGTTTTTCACTAGAGAATGAAACATGGGATTAGCGCAAAGGTAAGTGGCACAAATATTGTCACAATAAATAGTTGGGACTTTTGGAATATGGAACTATAGCTCAGAAAGTTAATTTCGAGGCCAATTATTTCAGCAGCGGTAATGGCCACAACTTTGTATTCAGCTTCTATTGAGGAGAAGCGACATTTTGCTTTTTGGAATTCTAATTGATCGGATTTGCGCCAACAAAAACTACATAGGCTACTGTAGAGTTGGAATTGTCACTATCTCCAGCCCAATCAGCATATGGGAAGGCATGTAATGTAAGTCATGATGAAATTACAAAGAAAAATCTCATAATATAAGGTATTTTGGAGGTAATGAAGGACTCTTTTGATGTCAAACAATTGAGTTGTCTAGGTACGATGCATGAACTATGACAATTTGTTAGCACAAAAAGAAATATTGGGCATAGTAAATGCAAAGTTTTGCAAATCACTAATGACTTGTTGGTATTGTGAACACCATCGTTTAGCTTAAGTGTGATCCTCAGTTCCAATTTCGTCGGTGATTTATCTCAATACAGCTCCTTCTGTTATCCTAGTTACGGAGACTTCTTCTAAGCATGTACTAGACAGTGTTGCTCCTTCAATGTTTCCTCTTGAAATACCCTCTCACACATCAGTTATCTCTCTCTCCCTTGGGGCTCTTAGTATTCGTGCTCATCCTATTATTACTACTTCAGCGATTGGATCTTCTACGGAGCTTGCACCTGTCAGTGTCGACCCTTCCCTATTGACTTCTATTGTGGCTCTCTCTGAGACAGCAACCGGACAATTTAGGGACCAAAATTTTGGGCAAGGGTATTATTGACGCTATTGATAGTGATGAGGCTGATCTTTAACAAATGTTGATCAATCACATCGAATAAAGGTAGAATCTATCTTACCGGTTTGCTATTGATGATTTTGTATGTAGTCTGGTAGGTAGGTCCCAAAAGTCCTCATCCCCCAGGCCTAGTGTCTCGAGTCTCCCCCCCTTTTCAGAAAGGTTCGAACACAAATTGAGAGCGACAGGGATGGTATGTGTTTGGGTATTTGCACAGCTAATATTGAAGTTGATAGAACAAGTATGCTTATTATTATGATTATGACCAAGACTATAACCATATAAGATATATGAAGACTTGATCCATGACAATTAGAATAGGGATGCGACCTCATAAGTTTCATTGATTTACCTATTATGTTTCATTGTACTTTTCTTCTGCAAATATGGTTTTTTACTCTTCTTTTTCTGGATGTTAGGTCTGTGTTCCCTTCCCTACTATATAGTTTGAATAAAAAATAAATTAGCTTTAGTGAGTAGGTTGTAGAGAGGGTTGGATACTTCCCTCACTTATTATCTTAGTTTTCTTCAAGAAACTCAATGAATTAATTTATGTTGAGATAGGAAAAGCCCAATTCTTGTTCTGATAGTTTCAACACAACTGTAACTCAACGAGCAAAGGTCCTTGAAGAACGTATTGGACAGAGAGTGAACAAACTGATTACCAACATGATATCATCAACAAAAAGAAGAGCATAAATTTTCCTTGATTCAAGAAGAATAAAATGTATTAGAGATTGAGTTTTTGAACCCATGGTCAAGGAAAAAGTTACTCAATGCATGGAACCATGCATGTATGCCTGTCAAAGTCCATAAATTGCTATTTGAGTTTGCACACAACATGCGGGATTTGTTTGTCAACAAACACAAGAGGTGGTTCCATGTAAACATCATCATGAATAGAGCCTTGGAGGAATGCATTGTTAATAGAGCCTTGAAGATGGCTGCACTGCTATTTCTTAGGTCACCGGACGAAAATTGTTTTTTCGAAGCTTGATTAATTACTTTACTTATAAGTAAAGCAAATAGGATTTAATTCTTACCTAAACAACAGTCATTAAACACGATAAGAAAATTAATATGTAAGATAATATACCAAAAGATTTTCTAAATTTGTTAAAAAGGGTAAAATAGGGAAACACAATATTAATTTACTCTTAACCTTATATTCACCTTTTAAACAAATCTGAAAATATCTACGGTGGTAAAGAATCTATTTTTACACTAGATGTAATGTTATAACAAGAAATCATATCCTATTATATAAAAACTTTAAAAATTACAGCCTAAAGATTTTGGTCGAAACACTTATTATCAAGTCAATAAGTTGACAAATGTATTTTATACATTTATTTGGACCTAAAAATATAAACATTTGATAGTTCTTTTTAACAATTATAATCTAATTTATTGTATATTTCATTTATTAGGTGAAATTCAATGAAAGGAATTGAAATTAAAAGCAAGAAGCGAACATTGGTGAAAAATGGCAAGATCTAAAGTTTGGGGATTAAAGTTTAAATACCCAAAAGTTGTGTGATGAAGATTCGAGAATGCTAGGGATCAATTGGATGCAATTAGAAGTAAAAAAAAAAAAAAAGAGTTAAATATGATCAAAATCATAAATCAATTTTCAAACACATGAGTATGTTCCAGATTTTTAACTCAAGTTTGAAATCCATTTTTGACATTGTAAACATTCAAATTGGAAAAAAAAAATCTATTTCAAGTAAAGTTATAGCCATTTGAATTATTTTTATAAACCAATTTGAATCGCATCAATCGGATATTTGGAGAAAATGTTATGATCAAAATACTAAAAAAAGTACAGTGTAAATTTTCCATTGAAAGGTGGCGCTAGAGTCGGGATGCAGAGGCGCCACTCCTATTGCGCCGAGAAGCTGCCTAGGTGTATCTATGGAGCATTTTTTAGCCTATTTTGAAGCTCATAAAAAACTCAACATTCGACACAAACGTGAGGAGGAGTATAAATATAAGTTTTTGACACTTTTGAGAGAATTCTACAAAATTTGGGGGAGAAAAACACATAATCATTAGCAAAAGCCAGGGTTTGAAGATTTTTTAAATTGAAAAAATTCTTAGTACAGGATCTCATTCTTTCCATGATCAAGAGTTCAAAACCGTGTTATGAACTCTATACTTTTTATTTATTTATTATGAGTTGCTAAATTCATAGCTATGGAGAACAATGTATGTGTAACATTTTATTTCTTTTATTCAAGATTTTAGTTCTTTAAATGCATATGTGCTGATTTTATTCATGAATTTAATACTTTAAATTATTTGGTCAATTATTCAATGATTTTGTGAATCTATTACGAATCGAGAAATGAGTTTTAGATTTAGACCACATATTAAAATTCGATAATTTAATATAACGTATAAAGATACCTATACTGATTATTGCGGTTATTAGATGAATTCTTAGAACTAATATTTCGTTTAACTAAAATTGATTCATATAGATATATAAAATTGAATTAGTTAAATAGATTCAATAAGAATTCGATAGGTGTAAGTTAAATACTTTAAAAGAATTCGACAGAACACTACAATAATAATGAATCATGATTGGAGAATTAAAGTAGATCCATAGGTAAAATCGTAAATCCTAATATCCACATTCATACTTTTAAACCCAAATTCGATAAATTGTGTATGTTAAATTAATTTAGTTTAATTAGAATAATTTAGACACCAATCATAAACTTTATTATTTGTTTTCGATCAAATTAAAGTTAGTAATAATTTAACTAATCGTTAAATAGTAGTTCTCGTATGATCGATATCTGAACTCATTAGTCCACTATATTACTTGTTAGGATATCGTACACTTGCGATAGAAAAAACACAACGTCCGTACTAGCTATTAATATAACCAAGGGCTCGTTTGGTATCTCTTTCGATTTTCAGTTTTGAGGTTTGAGTTCATTTTTTATTTTCAATTTTGAAGATCTACTTTAAAATTTCTAAAAATGCGTTTGGTATGTCATTTTGAAATATTATTTCTCAAAATAGAACACTAGAAAATATGTTTAGTTTGAAATTTTGAAAAATTGTTTTATGACATTAATTTCATTAAATTTCAACAATTTTAAGTTAATATATTATCAAATATTATATATATTTTGAAGTTGATGAATCTTATAATATTTTTATTACTAAAAATTAAATAAGAAATTATTAATTAATTTCAAAATATAGAAAATAAAAATAAAAACTTACAGCGTGGACTTAAAATATTTTTGTCTATGTTCATTGAAGTATATTTTTTCAAATTTTGTGTAAATAATCATTAAAATCTAAAATTAATTTTATTTTTTATTTTAGAAACTTTTATAATTTTATTTTTTCAAAAGTTTACTTTTAATTTTTTAGAATTTTATTTTTTTATAATTTATTAATTTTATTTTTTGAATTTTAATTTTTCAAATTTTTTTTAATTTAATTGGTTAGAATTTATATTTATATTTTTCTAAGAAAATTAATTTTTGAAAATTTATTAAAACTCTTGTTTTCCATATTTTAAGTGTTTTCAAAATATTCATTGAAAATACTCAAAATGTTGAAAATGTGTTTTTAGTTTTACATTATAAATTTATATTTTTTTTGAAAATAAATTTTCAGAAACATAAGACCAAACACGTTTTCAGTGTTTTGTAAAATTGAAAATTGAAAACAACTTGAAAAATACAAACCAAACGCACCCAAACCTTTACTCGCAGGTTTGACAATTAACTTTCCAAAGTATAATCATTAAAAATCTCAAGTGTATTAAGAAAGATAATTAAATAATATATATATATATATATTCCCAATAATCACACTGCGCTTGATTTCAAAAACTAATTCTTAATTTTTAATGTCGCGCGTGTGATAATTTTGATCAACCAATTAACATAGACTACTTTCCCTTAAGTCAGTACATATCTCTTGACACACAAAAAAGTGTAGTCCAAATTTAAATGAAAAATAAATTTTCAGAAACATAAGATCAAACACGTTTTCAGTGTTTTGTAAAATTGAAAATTGAAAACGACTTGAAAAATACAAACCAAACGCACCCAAATCTTTACTCGCTGGTTTGACAATTAACTTTCCAAAGTATAATCATTAAAAATCTCAAGTGTATTAAGAAAGATAATTAAATAATATATATATATATTCCCAATAATCACACTGCGCTTGATTTCAAAAACTAATTCTTAATTTTTAATGTCGCGCGTGTGATAGTTTTGATCAACCAATTAACATAGACTACTTTCCCTTTAAGTCAGTACATATCTGTTGACACACAAAAAAGTGTAGC
>CAIGRN010118068.1:0-11621 GCA_903798345.1 Fraxinus anomala
TTATTTCTCGGTCACGAATCGAAAATTTTATAAGTCACAAATTATTCATCGATCACAAAATCAAATTTTTTATTGGTCACAACTCAATTACAACTTAATAAATTGTGAGTCATAGTCACAATTTTTAGCTCACATATTATTTATTTGTCAAAAATTAACTAATTATTGATCACAATCAGCCAAATAATTGGTTACAGACACCCACCCCATTTAATTCCACCCACGACCACGACCACCACTGCCACAACCACCACTACCAAAGCCACCGCCACCACAGACAGCATCGCCGTCAAACACCACCACTCCACAACACTTGCAACCACCACCTCAACACTGCCTCCAGCAGTACCACTGCCATCGTCGCTGTCAGAACTACTACTACCACCTTAAACAAATCAACACCACCGCCAACTCGCCACCAGAACCACTACCACCACCATTGCAAACAAATCACACATGGCAGAAAAACACCACCACCATTATGTCACGCCAGATTCACCACAACCACCACCTCACCTCCACGTCACAACCACTAAATAGAGATCCACCATCAGCAGCCGATCCACCACCACAGCACAGCCACCAAATCTCAATCCACTTTCAAGCAGCCAGATCCACCACCTCACCTCCATAGCACAACCACCAAATCAGAATGCAAAGCACACCATCGCCACGACCAAATCCATCACCACCAACTCTAGATCCACCATTAGTAGCTCGATCCACCACTGCTACTAAAACCACTCAAACATCACCACACCATGGAAACCACCACCAACAACAAACAAAAATCAACCAAATCTGGCGTAGCTGCCATTTTCACGCCCAAAATCATCTCAACACTATGGCGGCACAATGCCACTGCGAACGAGGTGGTTCTGATCAGTGACCTTAGCACCGTATGTGGAAGTGCTCTATCGCGATGGTGGTGCGAGGTTGAGCTGCCGGCAGAGAGGAAGGAGAAGGCTGGTTTGTGGTGCAAGAAGAAGAATACAACACTGCTAGAAAATTTAAGATCTCCGCGCGGCAGCTACGACTGGGGATGCGCACGACGTCACTCAATTCGCCAGATGCCGCTTTCGTCGGTGAAGAGGATGCAACCGGTGAAAAGGGAGAGGAAGTGAAAGATGAGAGACGCGTGAAGATGAGAGATACAGGTGAAGATGAGGACGAGAGAGTGTGTGATTTAGGTTAATATAATTAATAATAATTCAATTAATACCTGATTTTTTTATTAAATTAACTTCACACCTAAATTTTGAATTTAAAAATTTTAGTGCTTAATTTTTTGTAATTTCCTCTTTAAATAACCTCTAAATTTTTTAAATCTCAAAAAATATTGAAAAGTTCCAATTGAACACGCTTTTATAAGCCTGCCTTTAACATCGCAAACTGACTGGAAGTACGTAGGTGAATAGGGGACGCGGTCAAAACTGAAGAAGAAAGAAAGAACCAGAAACTCAAACCCTCTGTTTTATTTTTCTCTAAAAATATATTAAAAATGACACTGAAACTTGAAATGCATTTGCGCAAGCAAGAAACAATTATAGTTCTCTTAGAAACCCTCTTCTGCTTTCTCTATCGTCTCTGCTCGATCAGTTTTTGTTCACTTTAAAAAAATCAAGAAAAAAAAAATCATCGTTTTCTAGTATTCTTATACCATTTTAATAATAATTTGTAATAAAGATTAGTTTTTGTTCAATTCTTTTGAGTTTTGACTAACATCTCGATTTCACGTCAACAAAATTAACAAGCAGTTTGTGTGTGTATATATATATTTCTCGAGAGAGGCGAAGAGGAGGAGAGATAAAATGATGTCCGGATGGAGGAGATTAAGAGACATAGCATTGAAGGGATCGAGGAGAGGTAACCAGCACCAGTTGCAGTTGCAGAAGCGGGATTTCGTGAATTGCCTTCACGTGGGCTCTTTTGTGAAACGGAGGGAGTCTTTGATTGGAGTGCAGGAGAGGTACAAGTGGAACCGCGGCGGCGCTGGCGATGAGTATCAAACTCGGAAACTTAAGGCTGATGCCAATTGCCCACGTTGCTCCAAGCAAATGGATCTACTCTTTACAAACCGCCCCCATAACCTAATTCCACCCTCTTCCAATCCCAGTTCCCCCTTCGATTATATCGATGCAACTTCTATTATTACCATTAATAGTGATAATTCTACCGCTGCACACACTAATGATAACAGTAATAATAGTAACTCAAAAGATGGAGGTGGAGGTGGAGCTAATGCTTTCCAGGCGTTGAATCTGTGCCCCAATTGTAAGATGACTTATTACGTTAGGCCATACAAGATGTCGCCTCTTCAGGGAAGTTTCATTGAGATTGGGATTGTCAAAAGCAAGAATTCAAATTCGGAAAAGAAATTGGCGGAAGCTGAAGATTATGGGAAGAGGAATCGAGCTTCGTTTTGGGAGACCTTGAAGTCGTATGGCAGTGAACCACCAGAGAACTGGCCGCCTCCTCCACCTCCATCTGGAAATGGGCTTTCAGTGCATACACCACCTGGACCTCCTTTTGCTCCTGGCGTCAATCTTATTCGGGCATCAGGTAATGGGGGCAATGGTGGCAGTGGAAATGACGGTCGCAATGGTGGTGGTAATAATGGAGAGAAAAGCAGCTGGGGTGGGTCTAATCTGGGTAAAACTTTACCCACGCCAAAGGAGATCTGCAAGGGACTTGACAAGTTTGTCATTGGCCAGGAACGAGCTAAAAAGGTCCTCTCTTTGTTGCTTCAATATTTACTTTCTTTCGTTGATTATGCATACAACTCTATTTGATTGTCGACACCCAAAAAATACTCATATCATATATGCTCAAAAGTCATAACTAGACTCTCCAAACTGTAATCACCATCCTAATGCCAGAATCAGTGCTAATTTAGATTTATGCTATGTCACAGATGTTGATTGTGCTGAATTTTGTTCAGATTATTGAAATCTATTTATATTTACATCATAAGATGCCCAACTGTGCATTTTTAATCAATTTGCAGCTAGACTGATGCGTGTTTTACCATTTAGCATTTCCCTGCAAATTTTCTGCAGATATTCCTATCCCAATTAACCTTCTGTACCTCATGTTTTCACCATTGATGTTTCCAGGTGCTTTCAGTGGCTGTTTATAACCACTACAAAAGAATATATAATGTGTCCTTACAGAAAGGGTTAGTGATAAATTGTATCTCTGTTCCTTCATTTATGAGCCTAATAAGCACAAGGCCAATAATGATATTTTTACCCCATGCCTCAATTTTCACAAGCAATTCAATGTCTACTAGTGGCCTTTTTTTATCTTGATTATGATTTGAATTCTGTAAGTCGATACTAGGTCAGAAGCTGATTCAGTTAGAGTAGATGATGATGACAATGTAGAATTGGAAAAGAGCAATGTGCTTTTGATAGGCCCCACTGGCTCAGGTATACCTAACTGGTGCCTTCCAATGAATGTGTTGGACTAACTATACAATAGTTGATGCATGATATCAAGTGACATGGCCTTTTCATCTTAAATGAGTTGTGAAAATATAGACTGTTTCTGTTGAACAGGTAAAACACTGCTCGCGAAAACCCTTGCTCGTTTTGTGAATGTGCCTTTTGTGATTGCAGATGCAACAACTTTGACGCAGGCAAGTGCTTAATAATTTATTTATTTTTCCCTTTACTAGTGAAAATAAACATTAATGTACACTTGCTAGCATCTGAAAACATTCTTTTAGTTTACGCGTTTAGTTTTCTTGGTGGGGTTCAATTATTGTTTGTTCTTGTCAACAATGCCTGTACACGTGATTCCTTGTCCTCACACAATTGCAATTACAAACATAGATTTTATTGCTATGAAATGTTAGCCTTCTAAGGTGACACAGAGAAATTTTAGTTTAATGGCATGAATGGAAATTTTGATACCTTTCCCGTTCTGGCTTTACAGATCTTATCTTCTGGGTTTTGTCCCCTTTTCCAAATTTTTCAATAAATCTTAAAAACAACCATTGCTATTTTGCAGGCTGGTTACGTTGGTGAAGATGTTGAATCAATATTGTACAAATTGCTAGCGGTATTAATTTATTTTTTCTGTATATTCAGCATACAAGTTGTTACTTAAAAAACATTATGTCTAGGGTTTTTATGCAAGCAATGGCTAACCTTGTTGATCTACCAAGCTCGGCTTTATCCTTAAGCTTCATTGCTTCAAGAAGCCAACAACATTCTGCAAATAATCCCTTTTTCACACTGTTGACGTATCAACTAGCATGTGGCAGTGAAGGGGATTCTTTAGTTTTGGTCCAAAACTGCATTAAAGAAATTTAATTTCCCATATTTTGTGGTTTACTACATTAATGTTAAATGTTATCTCGTCCCTGTTGAAGATATTATGGATCTTGTATGATTTTGTGTTAGACTTTAATTTATCATGAAGTAGTATCCAGTAGCCTCTCATTTTTAATATCTACTCACAAGTTGGTACAATTAGTCATCTTCTTAGAGATGGTGCACATCTGTTTAAGTTGATTTGTCAGTTTATTCATTTTAGGCTTTGCCTGCTATACCTCATTTGTGTTTACCATTGTGCTTCATTTTGCAAATTTTATATCTGCATACATTTATCTATGAAACCAGATATCTGACCTTTCAAATTTGGGATGAAGGCTGCTGAGTATAATGTACAAGCTGCACAACAAGGGATGGTCTACATTGATGAAGTTGATAAGATAATTAAGAAGGTTCTTGTCTTTCTCATTTTCCTTGCAAGAGTTTCTTCTTTATATGAATGTGGCTCTAGATTTGAATCCGCCTTTCTATATTGTTTGTGTTATGTTGAAGGCTGAGAGCTTAAACATCAGCAGAGATGTTTCTGGTGAAGGCGTTCAGCAGGCACTACTGAAAATGCTCGAAGGGACTGTGAGTAACAGTGGTCTTACTTGTTACAAATGCTTGGTGATTATTTATTTAATTATTTATTTCCCACATACACCCACATGCACAGGAATGTGCATAACTATTTTCTATGTAATTGAATGCAATGAAGCAGGCCATTCAGGGAGGGCTAGGTGATCGGCTTGTACAGGGCTCAATTGTTTTTGTTCATTTATCAACTTCTTGAACAAACTATTGGGCTTGTTTCGCAAAAGATCCGATCTTGAATAGGAACAAACTCAGTCTGCTTGTATGTTTTAGCTAAATACATTTTGCACACAGAGTGAGTGGCATTTTCAATTAATAGTGTTCGTCCTAATGCCGTTTATATACAAATACCAGTTAAGAAGAGGTGGCGAACCTTATGAAAGGGTTGACTTATTCAAGTAGACCTTTTACATGCAGTTTCTTTCTCTTTCTCACTCTCCTCTATCTTCCTCCTCCTAGAAGCCTCCAACCAAAAGCAAAGAAACATTCTGAGATGCAGTGGAGACAAAATTGAAGTAAACAAATATACCCTTCATTAACAATTTAAACTTTCATATGAGGTGGTTCAACATACTCTTGAGTTCAAGCCTTGTTACTATTTATGAAAGATTTGCACATGCATTCTTGTGCTAAAAATTTATTCTGGTAAGCCTTAGTTATCTGATCTGCAAGACTCTACTTTGATTTCACATAATCGATGGAGATTACATCAGTTGAGATTGACTACTTTATGGTATTATGTCTCCGACTCACCATAAAACAAGAGACATACACATGAAGGGGCATATTGAAAAAAGGAATTAAATAAACCAGTTTATCACTTATTCTAATAGCTAAAGGTATTAGAAGAGGTGATTCAACAAAATATGCTGTTGTGAATTTGGAAAAATGGGCAACTATAAGTCTTTTGTTGAGCTTGATCTGACATTTTTCAGGATTGTAGGAGTACAAGCATAACTCAACTTGATCATAATTCATGTAGGTCAAGGCCAAGCAACCTCAGGTTGACTGGGCTTATTTGCAGCTCTATCCAATTGAATGTCCAAGAAAATTTATGTACTTGGATGGAGTATACCATAGATTGGGAGACATCATAAAATTTAGAGTTCCACTTACAGCATTCCATGTATATCCATTTTACTGGATAGAGTTAAAAAAATGTTGATGGATTGGGTGACCATCATTATATTTTCTTCTGGTTTTCATATCTTTATAACGGTTTTATCGTGAAAGTTGAGACTTATAATTTGTTGTTGAAATTCATTGTGAATAGCCATATTGAAGTGTGACACGGGGTTAGTTCATACCAAGAAGTTGGAGCTGTCTACTGTTTTTAGGCTGAAATGAGGTTTCTTAGCGTCGTAGTGTACTTCCAAGTTGAGGCTTGTATTCAAAAGGTAAAGGCTTTGAATGTTTCCTTAGAAGGAAAATTGGCTATTTCTAGAAAATTTACACCTGTGGTGATCATAAAATAGTGTCCCGAATAAGAGCGTTGCTGGCATACTTGGAATTGAGTCCAATCATTCAAAATGTTCACTTATCATAACTACAAAACCACAACGGTTATACCATAAGCTGGCAGAGTTACTGGACTCGCTCCTTTGCCCCGGGGTATCTACAAGATGGGACTCGGTAATTGAAAGTGTCAAAAAGAAAATTTTCACTTAAAAGGTAAAAAGGAGATAGAGTAGAGGAAACAAACTTATAGAAATAACAATTCAAATTGGTTTTAGATAATTGTTTAACTTCAGATTCCTATTTGCTTAGCACTTTCAAGAGTATGTTGGTAATAGCTGTTCTTGTTGAAATTTAGTCACAATTGTGAGAAATTGCTCCTCTGTAAATCTAACACAGAATGAGCTTGTCAATTATATTGTCTTGAGTTAGTTTTCAATAGAGTTCAGTCAAAGTTTATCTATTGAAAATTCGGTTGTTTGTTTCCTAAGTTCTGCAAGTATTCTTTGGCCCTAAGTCTTGTATTCTATAGATTTATGAGTTAAGAGGCCATTTAGATCTCATTTTGAGACTAGTTTAATTTCATTTTTTTCTGAACTTCACCTATTTTCTTTTTCTCTCTGTCATTTCAAGAAACCTGTCACAGAACTTAAGCCTATAATTGTCACCTCCAGAAGGCCTTTCCTACACTATTGCTACATTCCTAACCTTCTCCCCAGCTGTTAAGGTTACTGGACTGACTTAACACCACTGTTTCACCAAAAAAAAAATTGTAAGCAAACCGTTCTTCAGTACATCGCTTTCTCAATTCCATGTACTTCCCATACCCACCACAAAATCTAGTCTACTAGTGCATTGGAGGGATTCTGTAAGTCTAATGCTAATAATTTTTCAATTTTTCCAGGTGCAAGGTACTGCGCATCTAAAGATATCAAACTTCCTGTGTTTTTTCTATTAATTGTACATGGTTGTGTAAAACTTCACACACTTGGATTGTTTTGTACATCACACTGACATTTTCCACTTTCATGAAGTAAATCATGATTCATATTTTCTATTTAAGGCGGCAATTATTTTAGATTTTGATCAACTTTAGTGATTATTCGATGCAATCAGAATATACTTTTTACTTCCAGATAGTAAATGTTCCGGAAAAAGGGGCAAGAAAGCATCCTCGGGGTGATAATATTCAGGTAATATGGTTCAATTGTCTGTTTTTCTCTGAAATTTGTTGTCATCTCCCCATTTGAGTCTTCATTTCCATTTTATCACACTGACGTTGGATAGTGGTAAACCTAGCACTGTGAATCAATCAAATCTTATCATTTTTTTTTTCTTTTTTTTTTTGTTCAAGAGGGATAACTTAAAAAAAATAAACTTTCAATTCACTCCCTCGACTCCTCTGCTTATGAAGATTATTTTCCAATTAACAAATCAAAGTTTTCAAGGCAATAAAAATTGAATACTCAAATCAACTTGTAAAACTTAAAAGGGGGAGAGATTGGTGGCAGGAGCGGACCAAAGAGAAGAAAAATAGTAGGAATCTCTTTTGTCCGTTAATCTTGAAAGTTAAAGCCAATTATTTTCATTCTTTCTTTTCGCTAGTGAAATTTTCGATCTGGAGCACTGCATATGTGATACTTCATGCCACCCATTTTGGTTATGGTAGAGAAATTTATGAGAAAGTAAGCATCAAGAGATGCTGTGCCTATTTTTTGGTTATATTTTAGGGGCTATGGTAGGGATGACAAAAAAACCCGATACCCGTGGGGCCCCGCCCCAAACGGGGAGGGGATAACCCGCTTAATCGGGTATTCGGGGCAGGGACGGGTAACGGGCTCCCCTCCCCGTTTAATTTTTTTTTGGAATTCAATACTTTAAATGGAAAATTTCACGAAATTTCATTAGTTCTACTTCTAATAGAAAATGTCAACTAAACTTATTTGTCTAAATCTAATGAATGGGGGCTAAATTATTAAAAACTTAAAAATAAATAAATTAAATGAAGTAGTAAACGAGGCAAGGACCTCGCCCCGCCCCTCCTTAAATGGGTAACGGGGTGGGGAAGGGGGATTGCTTGGCTGGGCGGAGGAGGTTGTTCCGACCCCGCCCCGACCCTCCACGTTGCCATCCTTAGGCTATGGTCCCACCACGTGTATGAGAAAGAGAGTGTGTGCGCGCGTGCATGCGTCTGTATACTCTCTCCAACTTTAGAGAATATTGCAATTTTATGTTATATTAGTTTATTTGCATAGTCCATTAGGGAGAAAGTTCATACAAAACCTGCAAACGTACGAGATCGTTGACAAGCAATAATTTAGTTAGTAAAGAGTATCATCTGACGATGAATAAACTTTAAATTCAATTCTATTAATCCGTTATCAAATTTGAATGTGACATAACACAAAAGGGATGATTTAATTATTTGTAAATCAATCTACTAATTATTTAAAGATGTTTTGAATTAAATATGCGAATAAATCGTATCCTCCTATTATTATCCTATTTTCAATTCTCGACCTATGTGCTTTTGTGATTTATATATCTTAACAAGGGACAATCTAATTTTATTTTACTATCTCCCGAGATAAGTTAAACATATTCTAAGCCCGGCCTCGATCATATACTTATTCCGAATTCATATGCAAAGTAATGCATTAATTACACAGTTATCTAGGTGGTTGCACACATCATATATGTTATTCTTAACATCTATTGCCTAATGTTAATTTTGCAAAATTCTAACTTATTATGAACCTCCCGGAACTATAACAAGTAGCTAATTACCTAATTGATAGCCAAGCAATTAAATAATGCAACAAAGCATACAAGATCAATCAAGAATACAAATAAACTAAACTACTTGGTCTTGAATTAAAAATAACCAATAATAAGGTTCATCTTCATCCTAACACAAAAGAAATCTAGCCTAATATGTTTCTAATGATAAAACAACAAGAATGATGGAAAATCATCACCAAGAATGTGTATGAATACAAGAAATATGTGGAAGCAATTTCTTGTTCTTAATCTTCAACCCCGAGCCTTGATTCTTCAAGATCTTGATGCAATTTGCCTGGATTGTTTGTTAGGTTTGATCTTCTCTCCAAAATATGGTGAATTGACTGAATGATTTTATAATATGAATTGAATTGAATTGAATTGAGAGGCTAGAGAAAGATCATTTGAATGTTAGCCCTTGTTCTCTATTTATAGTGGTCGAAATCAAGTCAAGAATCCGTCCAAAATTGATTTTCAAAAGAGTTTGCATCATATAAGGAAAGTTGTTCCCGTTTGCCCAAAATTGAACCATGCTCATGCATGGTATACTGGCTTGCTCATTTAAGGTATATTCAAAATGGCCTCGGGTTTTGAAAATTAAGGCCTTGCTCATGTGCGCATGGAGTAAAATGTGGAGTAAAATTCTTCTGAAGTTGTTCATTTTGGTCCTCAGCTTTCTTCCATCATTCAATTTAAGTCCTTTTCAGTTGCAATTCATCATTTGGCTTCTAATCTCATCCAATTGATTTCGTGTGATCTTCAATCGTTTTATGGTTCGAATCAACTATTGAATATTTGTAATTTGGTCCTCGATTTTTTCATCGATTCTTTGTTCATTTCTTTCAATTTCACTTTCAATCATTTAACGGCGTAGGTAATCAGTGAGAACCACTGAGTGATCACTTTTTTCTTTTTCTTTTCTTGCTTCATCATAGATCTTTCTTGATGAAGTGATGTAGCAGATCCACTGAACATATATTCTTCTATCTTTCTATGTTTGATCAGATGGATACAAAAGACATCCTTTTCATTTGTGGAGGAGCGTTTAATGATTTGGAGAAAACCATTTCTGAAAGGTGATGCTTGCACTTTCTTACGTCCTTTTTCTGGCAGACTCTGTGTTAAATAAAATTATTTGTTTCTTGTGGACTCCTGATAATCTTAAGAATATAATCTTTTTATTTTCTGCCAGGCGGCAGGATTCATCAATTGGGTTTGGAGCTCCTGTTCGTGCTAACATGAGAGCAGGTGGAGTGATTGATGCTGCTGTAACAGCATCCTTACTAGACTCTGTAAGATTAAAGACTCTTGAATCTCTAAGAATTATCAGTGCCTTGCATGAACTTGTTACTTTTCCACAATAAACTCTTAGCTCTAATAATGATCT
Organism: Fraxinus anomala; assembly: GCA_903798345.1. Taxonomy (NCBI): domain Eukaryota; kingdom Viridiplantae; phylum Streptophyta; class Magnoliopsida; order Lamiales; family Oleaceae; genus Fraxinus; species Fraxinus anomala. Next base: position 10,537 of record CAIGRN010118068.1, read on the forward strand.
GAAAAAGAAACTTGATATTTTCAGGTCGAAAGTAGTGATCTTATTGCATACGGCCTTATACCAGAATTTATTGGGCGCTTCCCTATTTTGGTTAGTTTGTCGGCTCTAACAGAGGACCAACTTGTTCAGGTTAAAACAATATCCCTGCTTATTATTTCGATGGGTTTTTCTGTTTACTCTATTTCTATCATCCAACGCATGCATAAACGTAATATGCAAAATTTCTCAATATGTCTTTCCTGACTGTCACACAATGTATTTCCACATAAATCGGAAGTTTAAATGCAATTTATCATTGAAAGTGCCAAACACAGGAAAAGGCTGTAAAGTGGCAAGAGAGAGGGAGAGAAAGGGGGTATACTCCCCTTATGTTACAGAGTAGCTGTATATCTCTATTGAGTGAAGGTCTAGAAGAGGTTTATTTATTGTTTGTTGGAATTCTTTCCTTATCTTTTGAAGTTATGGTGGTGGATTTTAAATGTTTATGATCTTGATATTGAATGTTTATGGTGTGGTCAAGTAGTTTTTCCGAAACTCCACCTACATTTCTTGAATGCTGCTGAATAAAATCCCTATCAGGGTATTTTGTAATTGATTAAATTACTTAATGAAATATTTTTGTAAGTGATGCTTGATGAATGGAGGATGAATGTTATAGTCCTTATTTATAAGAGGAGATATTCAATATTATACAAAATAGAAGGTAGAAAGTAGAAAGCTTGCGACATGTAATTGAATTATAGCAGAGTATGATTGTGCATATATTAGATGGTAATATGAAGGTTTTTGAAAATAAGTTTGTGATGCAGGAAAATTCTAGTAGAATTCTACAGGTATTGATTGGAAATGAAAATAAGAAGTAAATTTTCATATGGTTTTATTGAGTTAGAAATAAGGCATACAATAGGATTCCTAGAGAAGTGCTACGATATAAGTTACACAAAATAATAAATACTTTGGATATATGAATATTTTTAGGGGTATGAATAAAGGAGTGAATTTGCATGTGATATCTAGTGGAGTAATACTAGGAAATTTCCTAATACAATAGGAGTGGGTGTATATTTCGCTTTCAGTTCTTATCT
>CAIGRN010118087.1:6015-18034 GCA_903798345.1 Fraxinus anomala
AAAAAAAAAAAAAAAAAAATAAGGGTTAGTGGGTTAAGGGGTCCTTTGATTTCGTGGGCATAAATCAGTACACTGCTTACAATATGCATGAACCACATCGAAATAAGACAGCCCCTTGGCTACCAGCAGGATTGGGATGTTGGATTTGCCTGTAAGATATTCTCGTCCTTTTGCTTTTGACATTGGAATCAATATTTCGATTTATTGAATAATATTAGCTTGTCCGTTGCCTTTTCAAATGGTCGTCATGTAGTGCCGATCGGTCCAGGGTAACTTCGCTCAAACTATATATTTTACAAAACTGAGCCAAAATTTAATGAAGTACTTTTTTGCTGATAAAAATGTCGCTATGAATTCGTTATAATAAGGCAGTGTCTGATTGGCTCTACATTGTACCATGGGGTCTGCACAAAGCTATTAACTACGTTAAAGAGCCATTTGGAAATCCTACCATGATTTTGGCTAAGAATGGTGCATTTTGTATTTGGTATCATAGGAGTTTTGTGTTAAGGTGAAAATTTATCGAGAATGCTAAATCACGGTCATATGATTATCAGGAATGGATGATCCAGGGAATTTAACACTTAAGGCTTTGCTTGATACCACAAAGATCAACTACTACAAAAAAGGGTTCTTTTATCGTGTTTTTGGGCTTGAAGGAATGAAAAAGTCCTAGATACATTGGTTCTGTTGAAGTCTTGTGTTCTTCTCCGGATTTGATTTGATTTAGTTTTATGTGTGTATTTAGTTTAACAGTTTATGATTTGAAATGTCGTACTGTTATTGATTTTTATTATGTTACATTCCATTATCTTTATAGAACACAAGGGAGACTGCCCATGCCATCAGAAAGATGCCTCTTACCAAGGCTAAGAGGTATTTGGAGGATGTACTGATCCACAAACAACCCATACCCTGCAGGCGAAGGGCAGGAGCGCTGGCCAGTAAAATCTGCTAATTTCATTCTTGAGTTATTGAAGAATGCTGAAAGTAATGCTGAGGTGAAAGGTTTGGATGTGGATGCCCTCTACATTTCTCCCATTCAGGTGAACCAGGCCCAGAAGCAAAGGCGCCGGACATACCGTGATCATGGAAGAATAAACCGTCTGTCAATATTAATTTCTCTTGTTCTCTTTTCCTGTTCAATCTTTCAAACTTCTTATGACTAACATGACCCCATCATTGACACAGCCTATATGGCATCACCATGCGACATTGAGTTGATTCCATCTGAGAAAGGAGCCTGTCAAAAAGGCCACACTCGTTATTGGGCCTCTGTCTGGGGGAATTAGTTGTAATGGCCATCCCACAATATAATTTTGTTCAAAAGGCCTTTGACCAATTTCTAAAAATAAAAGAAATTTTAATTATCTAAGTCTCAAAAGTCCACTTTACCCTTCCCTTATTTAACAAAATAAATGAAGGATTTTGACTTTTCCCTTCATTCACTGACGTAAACCTTTTGATGAGTGTAAATCACTCATCGAACTAATACTTTTAAAACATACTTTTCGGCTTATTCTTGAGAACTTTTGATGTGTTTATTCATGTTGTTTTGTAGGTTAGATAGATTGAAGAAAATGGCGTATTTTGGAGCTTGGGATGGAGCCACGTGTGATCATAAAATTGGACTTGAAGAGGAGTTGAAACAAGGAAAAAAATGAAGTGGAAAAGAGGTGAAGACGGAGGTAAATAAGTAATGACAGAAAGTTGGGTGCCACAGCACCACAGGTGGGGGCCAAGAAGCCCAAAAAAAGGGTAGAGAGTTGGGCGCCGCGACGCTAGCTCTTGGACCCTGTAGCACCCAACATGACAAAACTGGCAAAAGACGCGGAGTTGTGGCGCCAGTACTGGGCGTCGTGGCATAGCCTCCCGAGTATTAAGAAATAGTGTTTTTTATAATTTTTTTTGGCCCAGCCCAACTCCAATCCGGGTTGATATCTTAAGAGGTTATAAATACAAACTGGAAGACCTAATTCGAAAAAGAAGAAGACGCTTAGGAGGCAAGGAAGAGGAGAATTCAGCGAGAGCAAAAAACGACAACGAATTGGAGAAGAATTTAGCGCCCAGCCTCCCAAGTATTAAGAAATAGTTTTTTTTTTTTTTTATAATTTTTTGGCCCGGCCCAACTCCAATCCGTGTTGATATCTTAAGAGGCTATAAATGCAAATTGGAAGACTTAATTCAGAAAAGAAGAATATGGCCTAGGAGGCAAGGAAGAAGATAATTCATCGAGAGCAAAAAATGACAACGAATTGGAGAAGAATTCAAGCGACAAAACATTTTTTCTTCTCCATGTTCTTTATTTTAGACTTAATATGTTGTTTCTAGTATTCATGAACTAATTTTATCATCCAGGGTTTGATGTAACTAAATTTGAGACATGCTTGGATGCTAATACAGTTGATTAATTGATTTTTTCGTTAATTTATTTGTGTTAATTCTTGTGCAACGGTTTAAATTACCTGATCAACAATTAAATGATTTGATGCTTTAAATTTCGGTATTCGAGAGAGGGAAATTTAGGCATGATCTAAGAATAACATAACCTAGGAAATTATAGGTTTCGAGAGAAAGTGTAATTCCTTTGAGGCTTATCCCATTTAGGAATCCCGCGCATATAATTTCTATATGTTAATTCGAAATAGAGATATTGGGATTAAAATATAGAAATAGGTTCTATTTAGCACTCGAGAGAGGGAATAGAATTTAACATAAGATTCTTGCCTATAAATTCAGGAAAAATCGATAAGTAACTATAGAAGTTGAAAAACATTCTTGATAATGAGGTTAATTCAAACCCTAGGCTTTTGCACATTGATAATTCTCCTATAGTTTGCCTTATTTCATTTGAATCGTCACACATTCTCATTGTTTTAGTATAAAAATATTGACTTGAGATTTGACTTTTCTAGATAAAGTAAAATCTGAAATAATTATAGTATTTAGTAGAAATTAAAGTGCAATCCATGTGGGTTCGACACTTTGATTCTATCACTATATTACAAAACTTTACACCGCACGCTTGCAGCATAAATCATAGTATAGAAAACGCGTGACAAGTTTGACGCCACTGTCGGGGATTGTTTCATTTAATTTTTATTGATGTTATTACAAATTAGCTTTTATTTTATTTTAGATTTTTATTTTTGTTTTCATATATTTCTTCTATATCTCTAATAGTTCTTTAGTTGTTATTTTCAGTTGTGTATGCGAAAAGTTAGGAATCTGGAATTACTACATATTGATCTTGAACTAGAACGCACATTCTGCTTTTTCAGGGGTATACAGATAAATGAATGAGAAGCAATGGCAGAACAAGAAGCAAGAGCAACTAATGAAAATAATCAACAACGGGCTATTTGGGACTACGTCTGGCCAGTCGTCAATGACAACTATTCTGGTATCGCGCGCCTAGCCATCGCCGCAAATAATTTCGAACTAAAATCGGGATTGATACACATAGTACAATAGAACCAGTTTGGGAGAGCTCCAACAGAAGATGTAAATGGCCATCTAGGTTCTTTCTGGAAATTTGTGACATAGTAAAGATGGATGGAGTTATTGAAGAGGCGATTAGACTTCGTCTCTTTTCCTTCTCTTTGAGGGATAAAGCCAAGGCTTGGTTCCAGTCATTACCGTATGATTCTATTACTACTTGGGATGACTCAGCTCAGAAATTCCTCACCAAGTACTTCAAACCATTTTATGAAGCGTGGGAGAGATTCAAAGACCTGCTTAGAAAGTGTCCTCAACATGGTTTTCAGAATTGGATGCAGATTGAGATCTTCTACAACGGGTTAAATGGACAAACAAGAACCATAGTGGATGCAACTGCAGGGGGTATTTTTTTTTGCTAAAATAATAGATGCTGCATATGCTCTATTGGACGATATAGCTACAAATAGTTACCAATGGCCGAGTGAGAGATCAAGTGTAAAGAGAATAGCGGGTCTACATGAAGTGGATCCTATTACTGCACTAGCAGCTCAGGTTTCATTACTTACTAATCAGATAGCTACACTTACTACTCAAAGTAATCAACAGAAGTCAGATTCGATTATGACTGCTTCTGTAGCATATCAGGAAACAGAAATAGTGAATGAGCAGGCTCAGTATGTCAACAACAGGAATTACAATCAAAGATGAAACTACTCCACTAATCACTACCATCCAGGGCGTCGAAATCATGAGAATTTATCATATGGAAATAATAGGAATGTACTTCAACCTCCTCCTAGGCTCAACACTCAACAGTCATAAGGGAAAACATCTTTAGAAGACCTTCTGGGGACTTTTATTTCTGAGACGAGATCGTTGTTCAACACAGATGAATCACGCTTGGATAATATTGAGACTCACGTAACCAGTATGGGAGCTACAATGAAGAATCTTAAAGTTCAGATTGGTCAATTAGCTACATCAATGAAGTCTCAACAACAAGGAAAGTTTCCAAGTGATACAGAGGTGAATCCAAAGGAACACTTCAAAAGCTATTACTTTGAGGAGTAGCAAGGAAGTTGGAGAGAACATACCTATAGTGTCATCAACCTCTATACCTAATCAGAGTGAAGAATAGACAGTTGCAGAACAAGAGAATCAAGTCGACCAATTAAAGTAGGAATACAAGCCTAACTCTATATCATTCCATGATAACCCACCAATCATCAACCAACACTTCCGTTTCCATAGAGATTCCAGAAGAAGAAGTTTGGTACACAGTTTACCAAGTTCTTGGGTATTTTCAAGAAAATTCATATTAATATCCCATTTGCAAGTGCCAAACTACTCTAAGTTCATGAAAGAGGTAATGTCAAAGAAGAAAAAATTGGAAGAATATGAGATGGTGAAGTTGACAGAGGAATGTAGTGCTATTCGTCAGAAGAAACTCCATCAGAAAAGAAAAGATCCGATCAGCTTTACTATTCTATGCACCATTGGAGGCTCCTCTTTTGATAAAGCCCTTTATGACCTTGGAGCAAGCATCAACTTGATGCCCTTGTTAGTGTTCAAGAGGTTAGGCCTTGGGGAAGTAAAATCAACAAAGGTTACTCTACAACTGGCTAATAGGTCCCTCACATACCCATGAGGGATTATAGAAAATGTTTTAGTAAAGGTTGATAAATTCATCTTCCCAGCCGACGTTGTGGTATTAGATATGGAAGAAGATTATGAGATTCTATTGATTTTGGGTAGGCCATTCTTAGCAACAGGAAGAGCCTTAATCAATGTAAAAGGCGAGCAGTTGACTTTGAGAGTAAATGAAGAAAAAGTGATGTTCAATATCTACCAAGCAATGAGATTTTCGAATGACACCGATACTTGTCATAGAATTAACTTCATTGATTCTGTCGTGTAGGAAGAGAAAGTATTCATTGAAGATTCCTTGGAGCATTGTATGATTGTTAGTACAACAAAGGATGACATTGATACTTCTTGAGGTTACACAGGAAGTAATGAATTAGTTGACTATTTATTGGCTCTTGAATCATCGCCAGTTGATGGTAATCCATCACAGATTGAAGAAATTCCGCATGCAGTGGGCTCAGATGATAGCAAGGGTAATGTAAATAGTAAAGCTGAACTAAAGCAACTTTCAGACCATTTTCGATATGCGTTCTTGGAGGAAAACTCTACATCTCCAGTGATTATTTCTTCCTTACTCACCGATGAAGAGGACAAATTACTGAAAGCGCTGAAAGAACATAAAGCTACTTTGGGTTGGTCTATAGCTGATATCAAGGGGATAAGTCCACAGTTTGCATACACAAAATGCTCATGGAAGACTCTTACAAGCCATCGATTGAACATCAAAGGAGATTGAATCCAGCTATGAAAGAGTAGTGAAGGCAGAGATGCTCAAGCTACTAAAGGCAGGGATTATATTTGCTATTTCAGATAGTGCATTGGTTATTCCAGTACAGGTGGTGCCAAAGAAAGGTGGAATGACAGTAGTCAAGAACGACAACAACGAGCTAATTCTTACACAAACAGTGACTGGTTGGAGGGTTTGCATTGATTATAGAAAGTTGAACAAAGCAACTAGAAAAGATCACTTTCCACTTCCATTCATTGATCAAATGTTGGACAGACTAGCAGGCTAATCTCATTATTGTTTTCTTAATGGTTATTTTGGCTACAATCAGATTGCAATGGCACCAGAGAATCAGGACAAAATGACATTCACTTGCCCATATGGGACTTTTGCTTATAAACAAATACCGTTTGGATTATGCAATGCTCCAGCCACTTTTCACAGATATATGATGACTATCTTCGCAGACATGGTCGAGGAAAATATGGAAGTATTTATGGATGATTTTTTCTTTTATTTTGGTACTTTTTTTGATAATTCCCTTCACAATATTTCTTTAGTGTTGCAACGTTGTGAAGAAAAGAATTTAGTTCTTAACTGGGAGAAGTGCCATTTCATGGTATAAGAAGGAATTGTGCTAGGCCACCACTTTTCAACAAAGGGACTTGAGGTCGACAGAGCTAAGGTAGATACAATAGCAAGGCTACCACCATCCACTAATGCCAAAGGAATTCGGAGTTTCTTGGGATACACAGGTTTTACAGGAGATTTATGAAGGATTTCTCGAAAATAGCTAAACCTCTTTGCAACCTTTTGGAGAAAGATACAACATGTAAAACCTTTTTTTAGACAGTGGTGTTGTATCACCTTCTAATATTCAAGTGTATGGATTTAAAAATTTGTAATGAAATTATCAAATCTTATGCAATTCCAAAATTAGTTCATAAGGAGTCATTTTCAATTTTGCCAATCAATTTGCATAAATTGTTGTTAAAAAAAAAAAAAACTACGACAACGTTCAAAAAACGCTGCAAAAGGTTATTAGCAACGTTTAAAAAACGCTGCAAAAGGTTATTGGAAATGTTAAGAAAATGTTGCAAAATATTATTAACAACATTTTTTTAAACATTTTTTAGACGTTGCCGTATCCTTCTATTCTACGGCAACATCGAGCTTTGCAATATACATCCGAACGTTGCAAAAGGTCTTCAACAACGTTTTTTGAACGTTGCAATAGACTTTTTTTGTTGTAGTGCAACAAGATGCCCCAGATAGGACGACTTAGAGCCTATCCATGGCTGCAGAAGCAGATAAAACCCTAAAAGGAAAGTTAGGATGAAAGAAAAAGGTATGAGTGGGTCATATATAAAGGAGCTGGGACTATGAGAAACAGTAAATTAGGGTTGGGGGGGGGGGGTTGTTTCTCGCATATCTTTTATATCATCTTTTACATTTAGTTATATGATCATATTATTGAACAATTTAAAAAAGTAAGCAATTTTCTCTTCAATCAATTTTTAACACTACATCAAATGTTAAAAATGATGTACACTTAGAGTGTAAATCAAACATTTTTTTAATTAATTAGATTCCTCGATTCTTTATAGTCTTGTCACCTCAAGATCTATGTACATTTGCACGCTAATTCATTTCATCAATTGTAACATTAGCCCAATCTAACGTTAGTTTGACTGGGAATAGAGATTTTTTTGGACAGCCAAAATGGTAAAATAAGAAAAAAGTCTATCAAACATTATGGTACGAAGTGTGGTTGGTGGCAAGTCCCTTCCAACATTTGTTTGTCCGAAGGGACATGTATTTCTCATAATGGTTTCCATAATGGACATATGGAGGCCCCCTTTGTGGGGGAGGGGGGTTGCCTAGGCCCAATAGGGGCCTCCATATAAGAAATTTTAATTTATTTAACCTAATGACAAAATTTTAAAGAATAGCGTTATTTGCATAACATGCTTATTCATGTTCTTTGCTTGGGCTCCATTAAAAATAGATTTTGGGAAAAATATTTTAAAAATAGGAAAGAAAAAAATGATTTTTTTTAAAACATAGAGTCCAAACAAGGGCATAAGATAGCCATCACATTTTTTTTGTATTTTAATTTTTTGGAGAATAAGATAGTAACCTACTCTCATATATAAATAAATGATCAAATTTTATTTTCGATCACTTATTCTAATAGATCCACAAGTATTATTCACCTAATATATTTATAAGTTAAATCGTATATAAATTCTTCCCAAACAAACGTAATTTTTTATTTGTTTAATAATCTTATGGGAGACGTGTAACGGCCCAAATTTTTTACCTTTGAAATCATTGTACACGTACCGTAAAAAAATACTTTCATAAACAAAAGAAAATATAAAATTTTCTTAACATACGAAGATTTAAAATTAGTTTAAAAAGAAATACAATGAATATTATTAAAATCCTTAACTACATAATTTATTCTTCCTTTTTTCTCCCACTCAAGTACAATCCACCTCCAACCCGCCTTTTTAGTTGTCCATAGAATATTTAACATATACATGTGAGATATAAATCTCAGTAAATGAGTAATAATGAATTACTTCTCATATTTAAATACGAAAAATCATAACATACCTATGGAAACATGTGAATTAAATTTCGAACATCGTGGCTATACTTCATGTTCGTAGTGCTACTAAACTCCAATATTTTGAACTTATACATATATGAACCTTATCATAATCATAACTTTAATTTTCGTATCATCATATTCATAACCTAAGTTTCCTTAATTCAAAAATTAAAAGAACAATTTGTACTACTACACTTACAAACGTATGGAAGAAGACAAAAGGTAAATCAAAGAAATTGTTTTGTTAGACTTTTGCCCCAAAATTCCTTGGAACCGTGCGTGCTAAACTTTGTAATGTGAAAATATGTATGTGGAATATGAGTTGAGAGGAAGAGAGATATAAAATACAGCATAAGTTGTGTAAGAGTGTAAGTGATGTGAGGAGGGTATAAATAGGGTTTCTAAGGTTTGACCCTATTTTTGGTACTAACATCAATTTCTTTATTAATGTTACACGTTTTTCCATATAAAATGTAAGTAATCAATCACTCAACTAATTATACAATTAAATATATTAATAAATATATAATTGATACTAATAAGACATTGCCATATAACTAAAAGATTCGATTTAATTAAGCCAAATTAAATATTCTATCATACCATATAAAAAAGTGATATTGCTAATTACACGTGCATAAATAATTTTCTAATTTTTAATAGATGAAAGTTTCTTTAATTATAATAATTGACCAATTAGATAGGTTAATTGACATGCGATATTTATATCAAATCATGCAATCAAATGCAATCACATTTAATCAAAGTAACTAATCTAAATACGACATTCCCATAATCTTTTCCTTGACTAAACATGACAATTCCATGAAAATTTCTTTACCAAAATTTGAAATTCAAAAAGTGCACATTCCTTCAAGAATGGAAAGTCTTCAATTTGGCCCCCTAACTTTCAACTTCTTACACTAAGGTCTTAAATTCAAGATCAATGACTATTAGGATTTTTCGGGGTATTATAATCTACCTCTCTTATTATAAATTTCTGTCCTTGAAATTACTATAGAGTCATTGTCAAATAATTTGAGATATTTAGATCGTATTTCATCCTTGCATTTCAAACTTGGCTCTTCGACTGAATGGTGTTGTCATAACACTTTGACCAACGATATGTCTTTATTGCAAAGCTTTTGTACTTTCTGAGGTATAACTTAAAGTGAGGTTAATTTCCTCATAGCTCAAGTCCCGCTAAATTTTCAAGGGTTGATGTTTCACCATGTGATTTGAATAAGAAATGTACTTTTTGAGCACCTATAAGGAAGACGTCGTGCGATGTAGAAAGTTCTAGTGGCAAAGCCAATTGATAAGCTATATTTCCAATTCGTTTGAGTACCTTGGCCGAAGTTTTTCATTCTTGCTAAATTGTAAGACACGTTTCATTGGTGTGCCTTTTAAAATACTACTACACTTACAGTTGTATGAAAAAGATAAAGGTAAATAAAAAAATTTACTTTGTTAGACTTTCACCCCAAAATTCATTGGACACTGTGCGTGCTAAACTTGTAATGTGAAAATGTGTACGTGGAAGATAAGTTAAGAGTAAGAGAGATATACAGTACAACATAAGTTGTGTGTGAGTGTAAGAAATGTGAGAGGAGTATAAATAGGGTTTCTTAAGTTTGACCTATTTACCTATTTTTGGTATTAGCATTCATTTCTTTATTAATGCCACATGTTTTTCCATGTAAAATGTAATTAAATACTCAACTAGTTATCCAATTAAATTTATTAATAAATATATAATTGATACTAATAAGACATTGCCATATAATTAAAATATTTGATTTAATTATGTCAAATTAAATAATCTATCATACCATATAAAGCAACCCAAATTTTTGCCTTTGAAATCATTATACATGTACCGTAAAGTATACTTTTACAAACAAAAAAAAAAAACATAATATTTTCTTTAAATTGTAAAGATTTAAAATCAGTTTAAAAAGAAATACGATGAACATTACTAAAAATTTTTAAATTACATAATTTATTCTTCATTTTCACTAATGCAAGCACGATCCACATCGAACCCGCCTTCTTAATTACCTATAAAAGGTTTAATGTATACATGTGAGACATAAATTTCAGTAAATGAGTAATAACGAATTGCATCTCATATTTGAATATGAAAAATCATAACATACATATGGAGACACGGGAATTAAATTCCGTACTTCTTGGCTATAATTCTCATGCATAGCTAGCGCTATAAACTCCGATCATTTGAACTTACATATATAGCCTTATCATAATAACTTGAGTTTCCATATCGTCATATTCATAACATAAATTTTCGTAATTCAAATATTGAAAGAACAATTTGTACTACTACACTTAGAATCGTATGGAAGAAAATAAAGTTAAATTGAAGAAATTATTTGTTAGACTTTCACTTTAAATTTCCTTGAATATCGTGCGTGTTAAACTTTGTAATGTAAAAATGTGTATGTAGAAGATGCGCTGAGAGGAAGAGAGATATAACGTATAACATAAGTTGTGTGTGTGTAAGAGATGTGAGGAGGGTATAAATAAGGGTTTCGAATGTTTTAATCCCCCTCCGCCCCTCCCACCCCCACCACCTATTTTTGGTACTAAGATTCATTTCTTTATTAATGCCACACATTTTTCCATATAAAATGTAAAAATATATAATTGCTACTAATAAGACATTGCCATATAATTAAAACATTGGATTTAATTACACCAAATTAAATATTCTATCATACCATGTAAAAATGTGAGATTACTAATTACACATGCATGAACAATTTTTCTAATTTTTAACAGATGAAAGTTTGTATAATTATAATAATTAACCAATTAATTAGGTTAATTGACATGCAGTATTTATATCAAATTATGCAAGCACATTTAATCAAAGTAGAAATTAAGTTATCTTATATATTCTAAATACGACAATCTCATAATCTTTTCCTTGATTAAACGTGACAATTTCATGATAATTTCTTTACCAAAATTTGAAATTCAAAAAGTGCATATCAGGCCCTTCAACTATGAAGAGTCATGAATTTGGCCCCCTAACTTTCAACATCTTACAACTAAGGTCTCTAATTCAAGATTAACGAATATTAGGACTTTTCGGGGTGTTATAATCCACACCTCTTAAAATAAATTTTCGTCATTGAAAACTACCTTGGAATTGTCAAATAGTTGTGGATACATAGATCGTATTACATCATCCCCTTTCAAACTTACCTCTGAATGGTGTGGCCATAACACTTTGATCAACAATATTTTTTGTTGCGAAACTTTTGTACTTTCTGTGTAACACCCCAAATTTTCAGAAACCTTGGAGTGTTGTCAAAAAATCAATTTTCTTTGTATCAAAGGCGGAATGATAAAATAATATTCTTTAAATAAAAATAATTAGAGTATCCATAATGAAAACATAATTACAAATTAAATACCTGTCTTTGAACAAATTAAACCGACTAATAATTTAAAGAAAAAAAATATTATCTTTTCGATTCCTCTTGGTAGTCGCATCACCATCATGTCACTATTCCAATCGACCAGAACTAATCTGTAAAATTTTGTAAGAGTGAGTA
>CAIGRN010118106.1:0-29592 GCA_903798345.1 Fraxinus anomala
TCCAATTGAATTTCTATCTTTCCAATTTTAATATTGTCATTTATTAATTTTCTAACTATTCGATTCACTATTTGCCTACTTCAAGAAATTGATCCTTCACTATTTTTTTCCAACGTGTGTTTTGTTCATTGTGTTACAATAAGATTACAATTTTTTTTTCCATTCTAATTTTCTATGAATATTAACATTTGACTAATTATTATATCAATTTATACAAGAATTATGTAAAAACTTACTGAACTTTCAAAATAGTTTTACTTTCCCTTAAATATTAAACACTACCATTACCTCAAAAAATATCATCAACTGTACATTGCACGGGCCAAAACTAGTATATTTAAAAACAGCTTCTTAATTTCACATAAATAACTNTTATATCAATTTATACAAGAATTATGTAAAAACTTACTGAACTTTCAAAATAGTTTTACTTTCCCTTAAATATTAAACACTACCATTACCTCAAAAAATATCATCAACTGTACATTGCACGGGCCAAAACTAGTATATTTAAAAACAGCTTCTTAATTTCACATAAATAACTTATTTTTCAAGAATCCTGCCAAATGGGCCCAAAATAACCCGGGCACAATCAAGAACCAACCATACTTCATGTAGAAAAGTCGAAAACGTGCTTATATAACGATACAAGCTTAAACCACAACAATTTACGCTATAAAAAAATGTCTAATATCAGTTCCAATTATATTCTAGTACAACCATATTATTGTTTACAAGTATACTCCACAAAAAAACAAAAAACAAAAAACAAAAAACAAAAAACAAAAAATTGAAAAAAAAAAGGTTCAACCCTACCGACCACAATATCTAAGGTGATCTGTCCGCAAGAGAAGGCCAAAAAGAAAGTTCTAAAACAATTGAATGCTACATTGGGAGGATATTACATCTTTATCTACAAATGTTTATATGGTGAACCATCCAAGGGTAGAAAAGAAACGGAAGAATTTTGTACATGCGCCTTATAGGTCAATTCTTAGAACGAAAGAATTTTGTATATGCGCCTTATAGGTCAATTCTTAGAAGGTGTCTTAGGCCGTGTCCTCATACTGGCTCTCCGAGCCACATCCCATGCCTTTTGGGGTACATAAACACCTGCTTGTGACGCGAAAAAGGACTCATAGCCAGGTGAATCAAAAGCGAAACCAGTGTGTTTTGATTTCTGTCCCGGGAGTTGCATTATAGCATAGCTCCGTGCCTCATCTGGGGAAAGGTCATCGTTTCCAATTTCAAGTAATCCTATCCTGCTGTTATCAGGCTCGTGTCTATGAATTTCCTGAACAATCTGATAATCGCAAGGGAAGAACCACCTTTGAACCCTGAAACCAGATTGGCAATGCTTTTAGGAATAGATAACCAAACAACTGACAGAAACAGAAGCATCAAGCAATAGATAGAAATGAGGACCGAATTGTAAACATGTAAATCAAACAAAATATAATAGTCTATACATCCAGAACATAGTCAAGTAGATAAATCATAAAGAAAATGGGTTAATTTCACTTCTAGTCACTGAACATGCAATGAAATCACTTGCATCATCAAACTTTTATTTGTTTCAAAATGATCGATTAACTTTCAATTTGTTGAAACGTTAGTCATTCCTTCCATATCCATTAGAAAAAGTAATGGTAAAATGTAACAATAATGAAATGCTACCGTGGCATATTAGTTTGAAAAATGAAACATCTATTTTCAACAAGGAATAGTCGTGGACAACAATCCAAAAACCAAAACCAATCATCTTAAAAAACTTTTTCTACTCCCCCCAGAAGCTTTTCTTCCACTCTTTAACACCCACCCCACATCCCCCCTTTTTTCTCTTTTTCTTTTGTCCCTTCCTACTTGAATTTATTTTACCTTAATCTTCTTTTCTCTAATACACTAGGAAATAAACATTTTGCTTTTTAAAGCAACACCAGCATTTGTTATAGTTAAATGCCACATAATACTTCTATTACTTTCTACTAACGGATGTGAAAAGACTGAATACTGCTGCAACAAAATGGAAGTTAAGTGATGATTTTGAAACAAAACAAAGTTCGATGACCTAGGTGAGATTTCTCTACAAGTTCAGTGACTAAAAATGAAATTAACCCTAAAGGTATCTGAATGGAAAACCAACTCAATAGAAACAAGAAACATTCCCATGTGTCACAAACCTCGTCCACGGAGAGAAAAATGCTCCTACATACATCTTAAAACTTACCCAAGGTATACAAAGTCACAAAAGAGTGCAGCAACAGGAACAAGAAGAAGAGTGATGTAGAAATACAATGTACTCATCAAGACATAAATGACGAAATAGATATTCTCCTGCAGTAAATGAAAACAAAGAAAAGTTAGCATCTAAATGCCAAAAGACGAAGTTTGAGATATTACTCAGATGATTACCTGCTCTTTTGGCAACACAACACCTGAGTAAATGAAGATGAATATGAACCATGCTAATATGCTTCCTCCAACACTAATGTGGTGCCATCTAGTAATTGTGTTGCACATCATTAGGAGACGCAAGTTGACAGTCACGACAACACAAGTGAAAGCCATTGTGCTGACATCCCATAGCCCAAACATCTTGCCAGATGAATTCATGCCACTCGTACTTGAAGCAATCACAAAGTAATACAAAACCAGTGATTGATAAATTGCAAAAAAAGCCCAAGTTGCAACAACTCGCCACTTGAAAAATGTATCTCTTATTCCTTCCTTGTACAATTCAGGGTATTTCTTGGAAAGAGATGCGTTAACATCCTACAAAAGATGCATGACAAAATTGTGATATGCCAAAATCACCGATTTCCAGCGGAAACAATCTGTGGTTATGTTCAGAAAATATCAAGCAACAGAAAATCCAAACATTGAATACCTTGTCAAAAAGTCCAATAATGATTACAGGCAGCGCGGTGAAAATAACGTTGTACAGAGACTGAAACCAATCATCATAAAACCTTTGACCAGAAAATCCAGTTCGGAAGGTGAACCAAAATTGAGTGAGAGTAAACATCAAGTTCTTGTAAAAGAAGTATGTCACTACCTGTCAGAATTTAGCAGCTCAGAATTGCCCAAACAAGAAAAAGGAACAAATCTTACCAGTCAAAGGCTGGTAGAATAACAAACCTTGCATACTCTAGCATATGACCACCGTCCATGAACAAGGAGCAAATCTGTGAGAAAGCGGAACTGTGCAATGGCAAAATCACTGGCCATCACTGCTTGCATTCCTTCCTGCCCACTTATTCCAACACCAACATGAGCTGCTTGAATCATGCTAACATCATTAGCGCCATCACCAATACTAAGTGTAATCCTCTGTGCACCCTTCCTAACTAAGCTTGTCACCTGAAAGCAGAAAGGTTACATCACACTCAAGACGATGAACCAGACATGACCGAAGGCAGCATCAACTACAATAATGATAATTATGGTGTTGGAAACAAAAATATGTTAAGGCTGTTGTGCAGAGAATTCGCATTCCTGTTTCATCGGCATGATTAATCTGTTGTGATTGTCGAGGTTCTCAATGGATACCCACTCGCACTTTCCGCTTGGCAAAACCATAAATTTTATAAAAAAGCACATCAAGCCATTTTTTTTGGTTTTCATCAAAGACAAATTAGTCATTCTTTAATTAATATAAAAAATAACTATATTGCATAGTACCATCACAAACCACATATAACTCAATACAACATCTTGTGTG
The DNA here is from genome assembly GCA_903798345.1 of Fraxinus anomala. Lineage (NCBI taxonomy): Eukaryota > Viridiplantae > Streptophyta > Magnoliopsida > Lamiales > Oleaceae > Fraxinus > Fraxinus anomala. The sequence goes on from CAIGRN010118106.1 coordinate 3,722, forward strand.
GCAGCAGGTTCTCACAACTATGTTTAATAGTTGCAGGAGTTGTTGCGACATAGTTCGTTGAAAAAACTTCAGCATGTCAATGGATGAGGATTTAGAAAAGGACTAGCATCAGAATTTTTCTATCAAGTAACATAATCCGGATTAGTTTGGCATATATCTATATTAACAATATTTAATGAGCATAACATTGATAGGTTCTAAGAAGTGATATGATGACATGCAACCTTATAAATGACATCACAGAAAGTACAATAATCTTTCGATTAGCAAATTAAGCAATCGTATGAGTAGTCTGTTTTTAATATAGACAGCTGTCCACAATGGAAACAATACTTAAGCAGAAACATACAGGGACAGATTAAATTGAGAAGCTATCGAATCTTCACGAGATTTTGAGAAAATAGAGAATTTTGTCTCCGTGAAACCAAGTTCTAGGAAATTTCAGGAGAAAAGCTACATGGAAAGAAAACCATGCACCAGCCTATGATGCACCAATACTGACGCATTGACATGCAATTTTCAAAAAGTAGACACAAAACGTCACCTAACACGTTAATTAATTAATTATTATTATTATTATTTGAGCAAAGCAAATAAAATTTTGTATGCTTGCTGCGTCAAAAATTGGAGGACTAAATGGAAATTTAAAAAGTAAAAACGGATCTTTTCTAATCACCAATTAAGTACTAGTGGGCTTTGACTGTTTTAAAATGGACCACGTTTTCTTCTTCTATTTTCAGAAAGTGCTTTTTAACTTCATTTAAAAACAAACTTGTTTTATATTATAATTAAAAAAACCTATGACTTCAGTTGTCTTCTTCCACAAAATTAGGGTTTCATCTTCACTCAGACGCTGCTCCTGCTAATCTCACCAACCATGGCTAAAACTCATCACAGCTGAAATGAGACATCGTCAGAACCTGCACTGTCAACATCAATCAACATACCACCCTCCATTTGAATTTTCTTCAAAAATATTCAGCCAAGTTAGTTAATCTTTTTTTTTATTTTTTTTTATCCATCATGTGTCGGAATGCGCGTCTGACCTCAGAAAATCAATACAAATTTCCAACACGCCACCTAGAGAATCCAACGTGTCAAAGGCATGTCTGATCGTTTTGGTGTCCGATACGAGTCGGACACAAAGTAGCCGATGCCAAAGGCACGCCTGTGCATCAAAACACGAGCTGCCAAAAGAACTCTACAAGCCAGAGATGGTACTAATCACCTTCCATTTTAACTTTAGACATTCTAAGGTTAATCACAGGAAGTGACCATGAAATAACATAGTGTTTAAAAAAGAGGAAGTTCAATACGAAGGATCACAGTACTAAGAAAATGAAATTACAGAAAATGCACATTTTGTCAATTTTCTTGAGAACCAAAACAGTCAAGTTAGTTGGAAGGCAAACATTAGTAAGGGCAAAATACACATTCAGTCAGTTTCGAAGAAAGGAGGCTATTACGAGAAAAAAAAAAAAAAAATCCTCACTGAAAAGATAATATTTGGTAATTTTTTTTAGTAGAAGGCTATTTTGACAAAATCCCAAAAGCCCTTTTTTCTTTTATCTTGGCCTTCAAAATATGACTTCAAAAGGAAAACACAATATTTTTGTAGAATAACTATGACCTGTAAAGTGTTAGTAAAAAAATATATAGAAGAAATCAACGACAATATTTAACATAGAAAATGACAAACAATTAGATTTCGTACTTAACAATTAATAAGAAATCTTATCATAAACTAAAGTGGCATGTCCTTATCATGTGGTAGAAAGAGGTTATAAATTTTATTTTACAATGCTCCCATCCTAGTCATGTTTCAGAACCGCAGAAGTAGAACATCTAAAAGCAACTCAATAACCCTACCTGTGCCTTCTGTAGAGGAGAAACTCGACAGCAAACTACTGAACTGCAATTCAAGCTCATATTCAGCAGCATTACACGTAGAGTGGGATCCAATGCATACATCAAACACTTCCCATCAATCACAAGTGCCAACTTTGGTCCAGAAGCAGAACGAAGATACTGTTGTGCCTCCTCGTAACACCTTTTCAGCTCATCCTTCACAGTTTCTTTCATAAATCGGGCAAGCTCCACTTGATCGCCCTGGCAATCAAATTTCAGGAGGCTCGCTATGTTATATATTTTCCATGGAAATTACTTATAAGATATATTACTTACTCTGTCTTCAACTTCTCTAACGGCATCAGTTTCTGAGCTGATTATGAATTGCTTCATGTTGTTACTTATCAACTTGCATGCTGAAACATACAAAAAGCAGATGTAACAGAAAATATTGCTCTAGTTATAGAGTATGTCAAAAAATTAAACCATCAGCTCCTTCTAGATACTAACCATAAGATATATTTATTGCTGTTTCCAGCTTGTCCCCAGTTAGCACCCAAATCTTGATTCCAGCTCGAGAGAGGGTCTCTATACAAGCAGGTACTCCCTCCTGAAGTTTATCTTCTATAGCAGTACATCCAATCAAAACAAGGTCCTTCTCAATGAGCTCCGCAACCTGAACATAAAAATAAGAGACAAGATGTGCATTAATGGAACAATAGAAGGTTCACTAGAACTTAAAAAGTAAACTAAGCCCCTGTTTGTTGCCCATTGTTTTAAAACTCTTTTTGCTAAAAGAACATTTTCAACTACACATTCACGCAATAAAATATTTTGCACGTAAACCAAAAACTTTTTCCTACTTTTTATTCAGACATTCTCCTAAAAATAATATTCAAAACCCTTTTTCTTTTTTTCTTTTCTTTTTTTTTTCTTTTTTTTTTTGTGGAAATAATGGGCACCAAACGGGCTAAAATTAGAACCCTGCGAGAAGAGTTTAAGTTGCAGTTTAAGCAGCACCTTCAACATGGTTCTTGCTAAGAAAACAGAAGTGAAACAGAAGCTCATACAATTTAAGTCCAGTTTCAAGCATCTAAATTTCATGCTGTAACTGTTTCCACAAACTTATCTCAATCAATTAAATGGAGTATAGATGTTATGCCATAACCACACTACCAGAAATGCCAATATACGCCAATGTGGGGTTCGCCTTCCTTCCAAAATTGCCTTGGGAGCAATGATAATGGAAATTATTAGGATTGCACAGCAAAATGCCTTTCACGCTTGGAGCATATGCCTCAGGCCCAAGGGTACACTTACTCCTGCCCAAGGAATAATCCTTCCTAACAGCGAATGTGCTTGATGTGTTTTTATTTTGAGTTCAAAAGACCTAATTGATGGATAGATTATCCAGCTAAACAACGTAACCAGATTCTGAAGTTGGATAACTAACTGTTGTCACTGTTTTCTGTCAAGAACTGGAAAAAATGGGTGTGATAGCTCATACTTACTCCTCATGCCAACACTTGATAGTTTGAATCTTTACCTCAATAGTTTTAAATATGACCAGGATTTATGTACTTTGCACAGATTGAAAAGAAAAAACTTCAATATAGAAGCTCAAGCTTTCATAAGTTTTGGAAACATGATTGAAATCTCGTGACCTGAGCATATGAAGATTACAAAGTTCTGAAGTCAAAGCTTTTAACAATGAGGAGTATCGACTACATGTTGTAGTGTAATACACCTCACTTTAAGTTTTGGCCTTTTAAAAAACACTTCTTAGCAATACTTTTCACACTCAAAGTCATGTCCCACAAAAATGTATCTAGTATTTGCTCACATTCCAGTTTTACCCATTCAAATCAGCCTTCCAAATTTCTAAATTGATTGAGACATCTGTTCCCCAAATGTTAATCATTTTTCTGTTTCCCACATCAACCTCTATAAATGTCTCTCTCTCTCTCATACAACCTTTAAAACCTAAATTCCTTTTTCAATTTTCTTGTATTGTGCTCATGAGTAGCGAGTCTGATTAGCACTCCCATTTTGGCTAATCCTCCTGAGGATTTAAAACCTAAGAATCCAACTTTTCCAAATTATTGAATGAATATACCAATTTCCTTTTAATTTTTAGTCCATTACTAAATAAATTGTTTTTTGTCCAATGAGCTACACAACTGATACTATGCTCCCCATTTTGACCCTCCTCATTAGACTCCGACTCCATCATGCAATCATATGCATCAAGACTCTCAGATTATCACAAGGCAACTAGATCTCCCTACTGTCTCAATATCTGCTGGTCCCCTGCGTAAGGGTGATTTAAGGAAAAACAAAGATTGTATTCAATGAAAAGTGAAGGGAAGAAAATAGTGGATACTTGAAAGGTAATAATTTTCCAATAAACATCAGTCGAAAACAAAAGTGCTCGAAAATCAAACAAATGAAAGAGAGAACCACACAAACCTCATCCAACTTCTTCTCCCTATCTCGTAATGAAGATTTTGCCTGAATGTATTTCTCGTTCCAATTTTCATATGAATCAGAACTTAAATCTCTATAAGCCAGGCAAAGAGTACGCAATCCTGCAGCTCCAAATTGTTCCAAGTGTTCCCTAGTAGTTCTTTTCAAATCAATGTCTGAATCGGCCAACCTTTCATATATTACCGTATCCGCACCCTGAAAAAAGCATAATATGGACTTCAAATTTATTTCTTGCTAGAAGTTTCAACCAGGGACGTGGGAGCAGCCTAATGAAGTTACCTTGCAGTAAAGGACAAGTCTACCATCTGGATAGCGACATACAACAGACTGGCGCTTCCTTGTACTAAACACAATAAAAAATAATTACAAGTCTGAAATTTAATTATCATGCATGAAAATACAATTTGCATGTAATCCAGAAAATATAATTACCTGTTGAACTCAAGGACATTCAGAATCTCATATGGAACATCCTGAACCTTTCCCATCTTCTCAACATGTGACTCACGAACATATATTGTTGTTGGAGAACGCCTGCAGATAAGGCATTTTAATTCTAGCTTCAACCTCTAATACCTTTAAACCATTAAGGAATGTTAGAACCACGTACTTGTAGAAAAAGAAGCCAAAGTTCTTCGCTGCTGTAACCAAAGCAGCTTCATCGGGAGATGCAGCTTGATATCTAATTTTTTCAGGGGAATCATCACCTTCAGGAAGTACAGTATGACATATTGCAAGGCACCTGAAGAATTCCTACACGATAACAAAAGATCTTAAAAGATCAAATCCTCATCTACCAGGGGCGATCAGTGTTGAACACGTGATTGAATGGATAGAAATAGCATGGCACAGTATATGATTTGTGAAAAACCTGCATAAGAAATGCTAACTAAACCCAAAAAGATAATATGCTTTCAAAAGGAAAGACAGAAAAAAAAATAAACTGGTTTTCTGCTAAATGAAGAAAGCTGGAAGTGTAATCTAGCACTCAGAGATTATATGACCCCAGTCATTCAACCCTTGTGTTTGTTCAACATTGATTCTATGCTAAAATATACACAAACAGAAAGGATTGGTCATATTTTAAATTTGAGCCACTAAGAGAATATCTTGAAACAAAAGGATTCAAAATGAGTTGGGAGTACAACTAAGTACATGGATACTTGGAGAAAATTAGTAGAGATTGCAGGCTATAATTACATAACCGGGATAGATATGCCCGGTTGTTCTTGGTAACGAAAATTTTATAGAACTAGCATATAACCATATTCGATATCATAAAGGACGAATGACTGGCTATTAAGACATAGCTAAATATATGAAACTAAGAATCTTAAGATAGGTCGCAATAAAATAAGAAGAGAGAACAAAAAATGAGGATAATCCTGAATGAGTTGAAGTTAGTGAAGTTGTAAAATTAACAGTAATAAAAACTCTAGAGGAGTATATCAACCTAAGTTCCTAAAATCAGTAAGGTACACTAATAAGTCAACCATTCAAGCAGGCACGCAAGCAGCAACATGTATAGTTATGTCACATGAAAATATCGCTGAGAGTGCACTGCAATTTTTTTATGTTTTTCTCCTCATTTAAACAATCTACCTTGCAAAAATCAGGATTAGGTTCATTCCTCCAAGCACCCCGCATAAGCCGTGCATCATCAAAATTGAAACCTTTTTCACGTGCAGCATTCGTTTCCTTCTGAACCTATGAAAGTTTGAAGGCACTACATTAACCTTAAAAATACCTCATGGTATTTTCTTCTCTGACGGCTGATAAACTTACCTCAGTTTTTGCACCACTCCTCTGTGCTGTTCCCACCTCTATTTCGCTGACACCAGTACCATATACCTCTCCTCCAATTGAACATTTAAAAAATTCCATCAAATTTCTGGTCAGAGTTCCGGTTTTATCAGAAAATATGTACTCAACCTGGAAAAAGCATAAAATATAATTAACTGATCCACATAAGTAGCACCACTTAGTTCATAAACTAATAATTGAATTCCTAGTTTGATGTTTGAGATTAAAGCAGATGTTATGTAAACTTGCAACCACAACCCTGAACCTAAGACCCCTTCCCTGAAAAACCAAGTTGAACAGGGCAAAATTTTACCTGCCCAAGTTCCTCGTTTAAATTAGATGTACGTGCCAATGCGGGGGTATTGCTCTCGGCATGGTACATGCACAAGTCATTGTTGATAAATTGAGTAGACTGAATAAATTTAATCATCTGAAATAAACAAAAAATCGAGTCACTGAACCATGACCATGCACAACCTCAGTAAAATTGAAATAGAACCAACCACTGAGATATACCTCAACAGAAACATAAAGAGAGATGGGGATGATTGGTGAATAGAGAGTAATCAGGGTAAACATAGTCAAAACAGCAACCTACAAGACAAATAAAAAACTGAAAATATATAAATGATGAAAGTAGAAACAATAAACAATAATAATTCTCTTTACCACAAATCTACTGTCAGGATCGAACTGTTTCTCTGAGTTGTCAAACCTCAAATAGTAGTACTTCCGATTGATGAATATTCCACTGCATAATATCAAGAACAAATAGTAAATGACATCAAACATCAGTAAACTATAAGAACAAAAATATAGATAAAGAACAAAAATATAGATAAACCATGGTAACAGAAATTATATAATCAAACCTTCCTATGGCACCCAGCAGACACATGCAGAAGAGAACACTAAACAGAATTAATATAAGCTTGTCAAGTTTCTTCTCCAATGTACTTCTCTTGGATGGAATTTTCATTGAATTCATCATAACCTGCAATCAGACCACAACCACTACTGCATACAGTACACAACAAATATGTCGTAAAGGAGATTGAAGACAGAACACGTACCAATTAGAAAGGCAAAGCAGACAGACAGACATTAAGACATCGCAAACAAATCTTATACTAACTCATCAATTGGACTCAGGAAAAATCTTTTCATCCAATAGATAAAACAATGTAGTAGTTCTGAAACTTCCTTTGGCAAAAAATGTTATTCCACAGATCCTTTGCTGGGAAAGTGTCACACAACTCAACTACAACTTGACTGCTTTAAGTAATAGGACATACCTTAGTTTCATGCCCTGTGAAAATGACCACTCCAACAATGTGCTCAGTGTTCCTGAGAGTGCATCCCTAAGAAAATGTAAAGAAAGAGCCAATAAAAAGTTAAGAAATACGGAGGTACCAACCATAAATCATTACTTAAGATGAAAAAGAAAAGATGAGATTATACACAAATGGTTGCCAGATTGAGCATTTATTGACAGAAAAGTGGAAGTTGTGGCGATATGAGACGACATACCCGTAATAGAAGTTGATTTGGACTCAGAGGCAATGTTTGTTTTTGAATTATCAAGTTGCCAGTAAAGGTGTACAGCGAGTTATTTGGTTGTTCACATTGTACTTCTCCTGAATATTACAGGTGAATTTTCATCAGAAAAGCAAATGCCAAGCAAGAAAAATTGGTTTTATTTAAATTCCCATCATTATTTACAAGCAAATCATGATTTCATTACTAAGCTACTCCTTTTCTAACAAGTAGTGTTTGCCCTCAAAATCCTGCTTCAGCAATTTATTGTGCCCAAGACCCACCTAATGACCCATGTTGTCACATATATTCAGATGAACTCGATCCCATTAATCGAGTCACATATGTTTAATGCTACCACCAAAAACTAATACAGTTTTTGCAGTAAATGGTTAAATAGTATGGGTGATGGATCCTCCAATTTAGAGTTTATGGAACATTAGATCCCTAAGTTCTGTTTCAAAATCCCTCACCAACTTCTGTCCAAATAAGAAAAGAGTTTTAAGCACTAGGTGAATCTTTCCATATTTCACACTTATCTTTTCATTAGGGTTTAGTTTTACTCTAAGCAGTATTCAACAATTTAATAAATATGAAATAATATTTCCAGGATGAGACTCCTTTACAGATCAAAATAGATAAATTCAGTAACCAGTAATCAATAGTATTTTCTTAGTAAATTCCCTTTATAGTAGTCATTAGTAGAACAAAGTTCATTAATGCAGTTTAATGCATCTACTTGTAATGTTAATTATGTACTAATACATCTCTATTAGTTCATACCATATTATAATATACCAACATAGCTTGGATGCAAGAGGTTAAATCGGCATTAGAGAAAGTAAAATAACTTTGAAACAACAACACAACAACGTAAGACTTATTCCCATCAAATTTGAGATAGGCTACATGAATCTTCCTTCATCATCTTGTCATTGTTATATTTACTAGGAGAACAAAAACAATTACGTATTTAGAAATTACAATAATAACTATATTATTTTTGGTTTTACACTATCTTCTAACTTGCTCAATCGAAATCTCATCACAATTATCATCAGGAGGCTCTTTAGGTCAACGGAAGTTGCATAATGACTCTGATAACCTAAGTCGTCGTCGTCCCCCTAAGTCAGCTGCAACTTGTGTATATTCTCATTTTTAATCTTACCCATTTTAATGTGACCGCATATCCATCTTAGCATCTAATTTTCCATACATTATCTTACCCATTTTAATGTGACTGCATATCCATCTTAGCATCTAATTTTCAATAAAATCTTATGGATATTTGTCCTTTAATAAAATAACACTCAGAACCATCAAGTATAGCTGGCCTAATCACTATTCTGTCAAACACGCCTTTCGACCATAATGATATCTTCCTATCTCATAGAATTGTTGTAACACTTCTCTACTTCATGTCTTCATCCAACCTACTCTAGTGCAGTGTATAAAATAAACATTTTGAGTTTTTCAAAAATACGTTGCATTTTTTATTTAGATATCAAAATGAATTAGGTAAGATATTTCTTTTAGTAACTGAAACTTCATAAATGAGGAATATACGATTTTTACATTTGATTTCCATACTAAACTTTTGTTTCATTTAGCTAAAAATCAGATTTTTATTAAATTTTGATAAAAATTGATGATATGTGCAATTGAAAAGATTATAAAAGTTGTAGATCAAATGAAATGTGTTGTTAAAAGTTAATTGTTGACTTTGATTTAGATTTTTGTCAACTTTTTTAGCTAAACCAAACAGGGAAAAGGTGTAATGTGAGAGTTAATTTTAACACAAGGTGCAACAAATATAGATAAGTATTTGGATTCACAAAAGTATATGAAACATTAGTAACTATTATCAGAAAATATTCATAAGCGAGATTAATAATTATTAGAGACTCCAATATAAAGAAATGACATGTAAATATGTATTATAACAAAGGCACAACCTTTAAATTCAGATATTTTCTCTGGCGTCAAATAATCCCAAGTCTTTTCTAATGCTTTTCTAATCTTCAAGTTTGTTTCACCGTCCAGATTTGAAGTCTGAAAACAAACAAAACACAACAGTTGATTGATATGCAGAGGAAAATTGGAAGGGAAAAATACAAAGGCAGTAGTTCTCCAGCTTGTTTCCCGTTCTCCAAACAAATTTGAACCCTTCTTACAAAAGAGAGAATAGAGTAAAATTGTTCAGAAACAAAAGAGTGAAAACCTCTATGTAGCAAACACCATCCATATTTGTGCTAGCAAGGAATAGTAGATCAGCTGGAAAAAATCCATCCTGATTTACCTGCAACCAATACAACAGTCGATTGTATAAATTTTGGGAAAAGATCATCCAAAATGGCAGCTCAGATTACTTCTCAACCTTATTCAGGCTGCACAACAGTGCATGTAGCATACAGCACAGACTTGATTTTAACAATATTTTCGGAGATGAAAATTAAATTCTAAACCAAAACTCTGAAGTCTGACGTCAATACCCAAGCCAGCCTATACCCCAGGTCCTTGATCGGCTTTATGTTGGAATGTCGGTGTCATGATTAGCAGGTATTGAGAAAAATCTATTCAATTCAAAGGTGAGATTCATCTGTACCTTTTTGAATAAACATTTATTACTTTAGGCTGGGTTTATATATTGGGTTAATCCATTTGTACATAATGGATTACCCCCTCTCACATAATGTGCGGGGCCCACGTGTATTCAAAAATTCCGACAATGTGGTCCCCATCCCCATTGTGAGTAGTAGGTAAAAGATTCAGTAAAAAAATTCGGTACATGTAGCATGATTCTTAAATATTTGTCAATAGCTATGGTTACGAGTACATAGTCAACAGCTCTCTAGTCTCCTACATAAACTATAACTGCTTGCATCAATTTAGGAGGTGTTAGAATAAGCAATAATAAGAAAAGGTCTGCCATTCATTAAGCTCCAACACATTTCTTTCAAAACCTACATAAGCTTGTTTAATCCCATGATAAAATATTAGGCAAAGTTTGATTTATAGAAATGCAAATAAACAAGACTGACTTAAATGACACTTGCAATAGACAGTTGAAAGACTATAGTCATACACCACCAAGGGGTAAAAAAATAGCCAGGCGGCAGCTGAAAACTCACACCAAGATACTAGAAAGGAAGAAACGAAGCTATTTAGCTGAAATTTAGGTTGAGCTTCTTGTATTATTCATCTAATGCAAGGGCTATTTATACAAGATCCAAATCCAATCCTATCTATAAAAAAAACGAAAAATATATTATCCTATTTGGAATGGAAAACTTGTACAATTCTATTCCATATCAATTCCTAACTAAATAAGAAATATAAGATACATGGAATACAAGTTATAGATCACCATCTCCTATTCTAACTCCTCCCTCAAAGTTGGTGCATTTATATTACACGTTGAAAAATGAAGTATAGAATGCCTACTAGCACGCGCTACAGGAGCGCACACAAATAGCAAACACAAGAGGGTGTGAAATCTTCGAATACAGCGGAGGCCCTACACACTCATCCACAAACACAAGAGGGTGTGAAACCAACAACCAAAAGAAGGTATGTCCCCAACTGTAGATGCAATCTTCATGCAGCAGCAGAAAGTTAAGAAGCCTCATCTATCAAACCTCTAGGGAGTACTAGAGGGCTGGATCGACAAATACGAACGATCTAGCAACTCTAAAAAAGACTCCAAGACAGGCAACAAGAATAGTAAAAGGGTAGCATAAAATCATAGGACATACGAGAGTGGGCTGGGTCGACCAAGAGAAAGGGTAGAGGAGAATGGTTATCGAAGGGTAGCAAATTAAGGAAAAACTACAGAAACTAGAGAACATCAGCCGCCACAATAAAAGATCTTGGAACCACCAAAACATTAGAGGTAGTAGAAGACCTAACAATATGTGTAGCAAGAAATCTCCTGCACAGCAATCTAGGTTTAAAGCTTCAAGAGCACACAAAAACAACCCAATCAAAACACCGCACAAACAATTCGACCAAAATACCAACGCTCTTAAAAATAGCAAACACGCATAACTGAGATGATGGAGGGACAGGTTGTTTTGCTAAGGAGAAGGTGAAATCAGGGTCAAAATGCAAGAATCTGAAAGTTTAGTTACCATTTTGCCACAGACGAAAACTTTGTGTTTTTATGGGTTTCATTATAATGGAATAACGATGAAGAGAAGTAATAAATCCCAAAAATGTGGATAATAAGTGGGTAGTAGTTGTAAATGTGTGCTTAAAATCAATGTTTAAGTTTGACTTCAATTATAAGGAGATTATAATGAAACCCAAACAATCTCTTCATAACTAACTTGCTCCAACCTGAAAGAGGGACTGAATTTAACAATTCAGAAATTTTAAGGATTAATATGCAAGATTTTGAAACCTCATAGACCAACTTGCACAATCAACTTCAAGGGCAGACACGAGAGATTCAATATCTTTCTTTTTCTGGCAAACCCACAGAGAAGGGTTGCCTGGTCTTCATGAACCTAATAGAGAGAGTAATGTTGGAATAGGTTACTTGCCCTTCACAACTGTTCACCAAGAGGTAGTGACCATAGGGATTTGCAACTGGTCGAGATTCTCTCAACATAAAATCTTTCCTAGCCTACGGGAGCAGAAGGAATCCAGATGGAATGATCGCGCTGCTGTCCAGACATTACCGGACTGATTTTGGTAGACCTCGTCGGAATGATAGGTCGACCAGGAAGGTAGGGTTCAGGCAAGGTTAGAGTTTGAAATTGAATTTTAGGATTTGCAATTTTAGGGCTAAATTTGAAACTCTAAATTTCAAAGCCAAAGAAATCAAAATATAACTTTGCCAGACAAGCGGCACAAGGCCTCTCGCCGGAGAACGAATGGAAATGATTTTAAGTTTAACTCAAGACAAATCAAACTTGCTCTCATACCAAGTTGAAACTTAGGCTGAACTCCTTGTATTATTCATCTAGTTCAAGTGTTATTTACACAATTCTATTCCATATCATTTCCTAACTAAGGAAAATACGATGGAGGGAATACAAGTTAAAATTAAATCCTAACTAAGGAATATAAGATGGATGGAATACAAGTTAAAATAGATCTCCTATTCTAACTTATTTAAACATGCAAAATCAGTAGTTCCAACTTGAAACAGGTGAAGAAAAGTGAAATGGCAGGAAAAACGTAACAGACACAGCCGACTTACTCTGATAATGTCGCCAACCTGCAGCTTCTTCCAGGGAATACATACCCAATTCTGATCTTGAAACACGTCTACAGTAGAATTATTGATTGCCATGTCATTTTGAAAACGCTTCTGACATACATAATGAGAGAAGAATAATATAGAAAAAAAATTGTAAGCAATCTGCATCCCAAAAAACTTGGAGAGCTCAAGTTAACAAAGATACAATTCTTTATCGTAATTCAAACAAAATGACAACAGCTGGAACCTAAGGGCCTGCTTGGGAGTTTTATTTTCACCAGTTTTGGATGGCACAATTTATGAGTGGTTGGAAGAACTGATGCTTGCTAGATTTTTTGGGCACTGGTTTTGGATGATTTAGAACCACCCAAAAATAGTGTAGTGTAATTTTGACAAGAATCTCAACCCACCAAATCGGAGGTTTTTGGCCTTTTTCAAATTCTCTTCTAATTTTACCCTTTATAAAATAATTAATTCCAGCAAACATATTTTTTTAATACTAACTTATAGATGAAGATATATACTAACTAAAAAAATTATTCATAAACAAAAAAATTATATTATAATTAAAAAATTACGCATATGATAAAAAATTATTTTTGTATAAAAATCTTACTAAGAAGACAAAAAATCACTTATAATATAATATATAAAAAAAATTACTTATAAGTAAAAAATTCACTTATGTGTAAAAATTATTTAAAAGTACAGAATTAACTTATAGTTATAAAGTTTGCATAACTAAGAAATACTAACATAAAATTTTAAGTAAATATTTAACTTTTTAAGTGAAATATTTACTTATATAACAGCATAAGTAAAATATCAATTATAAGTAAAAAAATTCATACAAGAAATCATAAACTCAAAATTTCACTAAGAGTCATTTATATAACTTACTTTTTAAAAAAAAAATCAGAATCGGTGGATACTAAACTTCCAAGCATGGATTCGACCGTTTTAAAAACAGCTACTAAAACCACTCAAAACCAATACTTTAAAAAATGTTCATAACCGATACGCTGGAACTCCTAAGCAAGCCCTAAGAGTTTAGAGAGAGGTGATCTAGTGTGACATTTTACCCAGTCTTCCCATGCTTCCTTAATGAGAGATACAAGAAGCACCATGGACAGAGGAAGCACATTTGTTATTGGACTTACAGGACTGCATGAAAACAGAACTATCTTAAGTACAAATGTTCTCAGAAAAGGAAAAATGGATGTAGAAGATATCAAATCCAGTTGATTAACTCCAAAGTCATCCAGTTAAAACATACTCCAGATTTCTTGATGATCAGCAGCTAGTTTCTAAAATAGTCAATAAACAAGCAAACACATGTGGTAAAACAATAGTTGGCAAAATAAGGTCAGCAAACAAATAGAATCGGTACAACAGAGTGGTGGTATTATGCATTAATTAGGGCATACATAAGACAATTTACTTACAATTAACCCAAAAACAAAAAATAAGCTATTCTTTTCAATTATCAACAAGAACCAAACTGAAGCTACCAATTAAGCAATAACTCTTCAGATAATACCAGAAGTATGAAGTTATCTGTGTCTACAGATGATAGAACTTCATAATCCTGATAATCACAATGAAAGCAGAAACCACGTTGAACATGATGAAGGAAACACTAAATCCAAAAGATTTCAACCAAACTTAAAGCCACGGAAAATGTCAGATCAACCCATCTCTTTTACACAATACCAATGGCAAAAATCCCCACATCTGCCTATAGAAAGGAATCATTTATACCAGCTCTCTATCATTCCCCATCCCAACTTTTATGATCCTTAATACATAAAAAAATATCATGCGACTGTATTGTGCCATTGCTGTAATTACCCCATCACTTTCTGGAATGTATTTTTCCATTCAATAAATTGATAAGTTCATAAATTCAAAAAGACAACTATCAAGAAATTAATATTATCCCAACTATCTTTTCTTTCTCCTTGATGAGCTAAATTATGTTTTATGTAGCATACCTCACTGGAGTGCATGACAAGATTGAGATCATAAGAAAGTAGAGATTAGCCACCCGCCTGAACTGCCAACATAAATACAAAAATAGAGGATTATCAGGTAAATCAAAGGAGCTAAATGAGCAGACAAGCATAAATCATGCTATAAACATTTCTTATTCTAACTACACTAATTCATCAATCTTAACTCTAAGCCTATGTCTAACTAATGTTTATAAACGGTTTATGAATAGTGAAACCACTTTTATTCACACATTTTGTGGAATCTACAAGTACTAGCCACTTATCCACCATTCATTTCTATCAATTCATAATTTAAACGGTTTATAAACACTTCCTAAACAAGCTTTAAATAACCTACAAGGACCTAGAGACTTCCAATTGTTTAAACTTCTGTTAGAAACTTAATTTTAAACGTCATAAACAAATGTTCTTGGATCAAACAATTTATCTAACTTCTACAAAGCATAAAGGATGTAAAAGCTTTAACAAGTTGCATTCTTTTCTCTCCTCTTCCACAAATGGAAGCACATATAATTCTCAATTTTTATTTTTCCAATACATTCAGTTAAAAATTTCACATTAACCTAGTCCCAAGTTTCTAATATTAAGAAAAAATAATTATTTTTCCTACACTTCCTTTGATGGGTCAAACAATACTCTTAATTTGTTAAGGACTTCCAGACCCCGAACAAATTTTTGGGGTCCATGTCCAAAATTAGTTTCCAAAGAACAGGATTTCCAGCAAGCATCCCTATAATTCATTACAGCAAAAGGATACTTCATGTTGAATTCATCATAAGCAGATAGTACCAAGCATAATTTTACCAAGAGTTGAACAGAAAATTATAAACACTTTCATGACCAATAGACAAAAACTTACCTGTTCAAATAACCCCTTTGGTAAAAATGTAAACAAGTCGTACTTCGTTGTTGACACAGAATTGCCCTGAAAAATATATTAGGAGATTGATCAAAACCCGGTTTTGCTCGCTTGAGTAAAAGTTTTTTGCCACATAATTAGCAAAAAGACAAATTCACACGGTTCAACTTTTAATGAAAAGTATTCTTAAAAGGACAGTGTAAAGTAATGCCATCTCAGTGGCAGAACATTTGGTCAAAAGAAAATGTTTAGGAGCATATATAACACCATCATCTTTCTTGAAACGAAAATGGAAAATTTTATTGAGATTTATTTAGATCACATGTTTCATGTTCAGTCCTCTCAACTAAGTATATAGCTCACTCTCACGCTAAACATTAACATTCTCATTTACAATTCATTCAAATAAAAGAAATAACACCCACTGTGGCATCTCAGTTACATTATCCCAGGATCTACTAATTTTTATAGATTTCTTCATATTTCTATTATCTTTTTATAAATTTCTTTTAACTACATGCTACAGAAATTAAATCCCCGCTTTCTGTGTTGATTTCCTTGTTAGCTGTCAGTATTTCAGTTTATCTTTTATTTTCTTCTCCATTCTAAGAATATCTTATGTGGCCAATGAGACATCACTACTTGATTCATGTAAATCATGATATTACTTCTTCGCTTTCTTCTATCTCCCATGAAGGAGAAAATTGAATATTATTTATACTTAGTTATTCATGCGTAGCCATAAACAACTCCTCTGTAATCCTCATAGCCTTCTGCTCTATTATTCTGTTCATGCCCTTTGGGTTTCTAGAAAGGTTCAACTCCAATTTTACTGTAATAAGGTTTATTTGCTTCATTATGCTGTTTGTTTAGTTATTTTTTTTCTAGATAGATGCCACATTACTCTATCAAGTTGTTTCTAAAAATATTCTAATCTGAATACGTGAGATCTTCAATGTCTTGGTGAATAAGAAGAAAAAGAAATGTAACAAGGTAAAACATTCTTCATTTTTCTTTGATATTTAACAATCTCTAGTACAACATTTGGAAATGAAACCTTAAATAACAATTAACAATTATATGCATGAACCCACATTTCATAACACTTGCAACCATCAAAAGTGTCCTCAGTCAGTATAGATTTACTGAAGGAAACTGGAAACAACATTAATTGAATCCCAAAACTAATTCGTATTTATTCTGATAATCTAAATTCCCTAAAATTCTACAGCCAAATCAACCCTTCTCCTGGGCCTAACATTAGAATCGAAGTTCTGATCTGTACATAAATTTCACAAGAATCCGAATTGCAAGCATCTTAGTCTTGAACCAATAAAATCTCTTTCAATAGTTAAAAAACAACAACAGTAACATAACATAACAAAACAAAACCATAAACAGGGTGAATACTAAAATTATGATCTTATTATCAGAAAACAAACTAAAACCCTTAGATAAACCTCAAGAGAAAATATCCTCAACCCCCACCCCAAAATTCTTTTTGCACCTTACAATGCACACAAACACTGCCCGTCTGCCCCGTTCATTGCATCCCCTAACACCAGACTAAACCCAAAACAAAAAAGACTCGTAAGCAAACACGGTTGCAACATAATAAATGAAAACCAAGTAAATTAATGACCTTGAATTTGGTGAGGGCGTTAGCTTCACGATCATTACAAAACACGGTTCTATGACCCGGTGCCTGTGGCTGGACCTTCCCTAGCCGGACCGATCGAGAAGACGGGATGCGCTCCGCCGTCGGCGACCTGCCGCCGACGACGCTGCCGCCTCCACCACCCCCTAATCTAGATCCCCTCCATCCTGACATCTCCACTCCTTACACTTCCTTCGATCGCACCGGATCGAAACACCAAAAAAAACTCAACGCTTCTCAGATATTTCAAAGAAACTAAATTCAATTCAATCGAATTTTTCAATACGAAGAAATTAAAAAAAAATAAAAATTATTGGCTTCGTAATTTGGTGGTTGAGTGAGAGGGGTTATTTTTCTTCAATTCATTTTTGGCCTCGTTTTTATACGTCCATATTTACCTCTGTAGTATTTTCCCCACGAGTAGTGTGGAGCGTGGATACATATGGCCGTGGAGTTGAAACGGGTTTTGACTAGGTTTTGGTGTTCACGTGTACGAAGAAGCGTGGGGAATTGACGCACAAAGCTGAATAGCCACTGGAAGACGCGGCGTCGTTTGGTTAATATATCATGGTTTAACTGATTATAAAAATTTATGTACAGTTAAAACTACTAGTTATGAAATGTTTGACTTGTAGTTTATGACTACTTACAGAGAATAAATATTCAAAGCTCCATTTTTCTTCAATTATTTGCAATTTAAAAATTCTTCCAAGTCGGATCTAGACTAGTAATTTAATACTAACTTGTTATCAATAATTAGCTTAACTAAAAGTTTACCTAGTTACTTTATAGTCATATGATTTATAATGCATAAAATGTTCAAATTTTGACTAGAAAAAAAGATAGTCAGGATTGACGGTAAGTGTGTTAATTTGATTAGTAGATTTGGCTAGAGAGCCGCTCTTCCTGCTATGCTATTTTTTTATTTTTTTTTTATCTTGTTTCAACATTGAATATTTTATTTTTTCACCTTCCGAGCTAGGTGTGAGCTGAATGCTAGTTCGACCCACCCCAAACTCCTTTAATTTGACACTCATAGTCGATGAAATATGATCAAGTGGAAAAACCTCTTCCAAGTTCGTAAGATGCCAAATGTCGTGACATGACAAACCAACATGCATTATAAAGCTTATGCTCAGGGATCGTGACATGGATTTTCACGAGAAAGTCAATTGGTGATACCCCGTGATTCACATAATCTAGTGATTAACAAACTCTTACCAAATATAGTGATCAGCTGAGGTGGCAACAAAACCCCTAATTCATTATTCAATGGAGTTGTAATACAATTTAATGCATAAGATCATAAATTAAGTGATCCACTACGACATAAAGAGTGTCAGAAAGTTACCACACAATCACTAATCAAAGAACTTGCATGTTTTAGCCTAGTAAAAACAAACACTTCCAAGTTCCAACTATTAACAGAATTAAAATCAATTCAATGTAATTACTCAAATGTGACAGAACCTTGAATTTTATTCAAGGAAGCTTCAGCTTTCTCAATACTTCCAATTGCAAATTTGTACTGAAATTGACTAAGATACACAAGCTTATAACTTTACAAAAAAACATGCACAGGGTTATCGATGGAATAAAATACCAAGACAGCACTATAAAAAATGATTTTATCTCCTTTTATTATTTAAAATAAAATGTCCATTATTGTACACTCAACCATACCAAACAAGCCACGGAGGAATTATTTTTCATACCGGACAAAGAAAATGAAGCATGTTACAATATGTATCAATTTTTTTCATAGAGGATAGGAGAATGTTCCGATGCAAAAGCTCAAACCAGATAAAAATGGAAATACGATATATTTCTGATTTAAGAAATGAGTATAATTATGCAGTCAATGAAGGAACATATATAGCTTTCTCAATGCTTTTATTCGCAATTAATTAGAATTTATTAACTCATGACGCTCTTTCAAACCCGCCGCCAATCTGCATATGTAACCATTCTGGCGATGCACCCCTATCGTATTCCCTCGGAGCTTGTGAACCAAATGTCATGCCCAGAGAATCAAAAGTTTGCTGAGCAAACTGCAAAATCGAAACAAGTTTCAGCATTAATCGGTGGTAAACTTGACGTGTACATAAAGAAATTTTATCAAAATTACATCAACCCTTTTCTATATTTCTTTTTAAGGTTTTCCGTTTTATGATCCGAATTTCGAAACTTTTCTTCCTCTATTTGAGTTCTCTTTTGTATTACACGTAATTTAAGGGAAAAATGAAGCTACTACTAATCCTAGAAAATGAGTTCCAAGAAAAGTTGACCACTTTCACACTGAACGAGTTATGATAAATTAATAATAATGATGATTGGCAGTAGGAAAACCTATCCATGGAGAAACAATCTTCTCGACTTAAAAATAACATTCACCCCTTAACGGATTTAGCTGGTGTAATTACTGACTGAAATCCAAAGTAACCAAAACTCAATGAAATTTGGAAGTTGACAATCATGTTTCTAGAACTTACTTCTTTTAAAGGAAATCCTTCAATGCCAGGGTTCACTCTTTCATTTACTGCTTCAAGCTTCATAGAGAGAAACTGAGAGAAAAACCATCCATAATTGTTAGTTCATATATATACGCGCGCGCGAGCGTGTGTGGTTGTGTGTGTGTGTGTGTGTATATATATATATATATAGAGAGAGAGAGAGACAGAGAGAGAGAGAGAGAGAGATTTACCTCAACTTGACGTTGTAAAGACTGGATATAATTAATTATTTCATCAAGGACTAGTGATTTGCCATTAACCTGGATTCAAATAAACCCCTCTTAAGATTTTTACTTCACAAAAATTTACAAGGCACAGAAAGACTGAAAATTTTACTTGTAAAAATCAACAAAATAAATAAACCGTGTTTCTGTACTGATATCTAAATCTCAGAGTTCTTAGAATGAAAAATTAACTCAAGGTGATATAATATCCAGGATATCGTACAAGAATATACCGAGATTTATGATGTCTATATCAGCAACAACTTCTACTGCCTAAGAGTAAGCTCCTTCACTTGGGTTGTCAGTTTCAATCTTTTTAAGTATTCTCAAAACTGATAATTGCTTTGGGTGAAGATTATTTACCATATACGACACGAAATGCAGTAAGTTCTTTCTAAAGTAAGAATTAGAATTCCGATTGCACACGAACCATTTAGGTAGATTTATATGTATTGTGTACATGTGCTATACTTCTATAGTTCTACAAAGTTGGCCACTGCCAATTGCGAGTTATATTAATTGGAACTACAATACCCTCTTTTTTACTACCTCGCCCCACATGAAAGTCATGTGCAAACCACGTTAGACTCAAAGGCCACGTCACAAATGCCCATGTCACCGTAAACAGCCCTAATGGTTCGGCGAACCTTCACAAGGCTCGCTACAGTTACCACAATAAAACAAGGGCAGCGACCCAGCTTGCCTAACAGAGGAAAGGCTCTATGGGAGCAAAGCTCCTGGCTAGGATAAACTAAACAAGTCCTACCCTCTGCTTGAAGCACATGGCATGTGGCAAACCAATTTTCCAAAGGAGGTTATTGAAGCAAAGTACACAAGACTTCATAATAATGCCTCAAATAAGGGAATAGCAGAATATTCCATTGCCACGTGGCAATAGGACCACTTCTTTGTAGGCTCAAACCATTAAAAAGTGCAAAAACAAATCAGTTGGTTGATAACAATCTCGCCGATCAAAAGATAACACATGGATGGAAGGTGCTAGAACCAAAATCCTCACTCATCAGAACAGAAAAAACAGGGAAACAAGAAGTCCAATTGCACAAGGGAAAATTTTCATTCAAAGAAAATGATAGTTGTTACTTAAGGAGAATAAAGCCGGAGAAGTATTAATACTCACTTTATTACATCCAGGGACTAGATCTTGGAGAATTTTCATCCTCTCGTTTATTTTTTCTCTCCTTGCCTGCACCAAGCAGAAAATAAGAAAAAAAAATCATTTGGCATAGATTTCCATGATCAACTCATTCATCGATCATAAATTCATCATCATGATAACATAATTACTTTCTTAATTGACAATTATCTAACCGTTAATTATCAGGAAATTACAGCTAGACCGTAAATTTTAAAGAATCGGAGTAAAGAAATTACTCTTTCAGCTAAACTGTGACTATCGGTAGCTTGACCTCTTCTAGCACGAACATGGATGTAGTCTTGCTTTGGAGGTTCGGCCAGTTTTGTAGTCATTTCTGCCTCCTTGCCTGAATTCCCTTCTACTTCTGCTTTATTTTCACAATTCTCATTTGATCTCACCGTCTTCAACCTTTTGTTGTCTCCTTCATGCTGCACAACACCAAAAATACATACGAAACATAAACAATGATGACAGAAGTTATCAATCAGTAAATAAAAAAAGGGTTAGCTCCTTCATGATAAAACACACCAAAAAATTACAAAATGCTCATCCGTATCTACTTCTGTGTCCCTTTCAATACATACGCCTATATAATCATGCGCTAATAACAAGAATATGAGAATTCAATAGATCAAAATTACTATAAAGTCCAAGTTCATATTATAAACACAATCAATTATCCACATGCTAAAACTACCAGCAATCCGAATGGAAGTAACTATAGAATATACCGAATCTCTCGTCTGAAGACTTCTTTAAGGAATTCGTTCTTTTGAATATAAATTAATTTCAAATAAGTCTATTATGGTCAGACGAATAAATATAACTAGCGTCTAAAGTAAAGGAACTAATGCAAGCAGGTTGTATATCTACACAATATCCATAAGCTATGTAAATTGGAATAATTCAATTAAATTTTCAGTCAAAAAAATACCAAGGCATTATTGCTATTATTTCCGTCGCTGTCGCTACTGGAAGCTCCTTTAACACGCTCATACGCGTCGCGCCGCTTTCTCGAATTATGATTCGATCTCTGGTCCGTCACCATAAGATCCATACCCACATTTCCGCACGACGTCGCATTAGCAAACCCCGGCCACATCTCGGCATAGCAGTACATTCCTTTTCCGCCATCATTTATCATCGGATCCATCCGAAACCCGACCCGAATCACAGTAATGAAGTAATCATGTAATTACAGAAATGTGTGTGTATCGATCGATATATAGGAAAGTGTATGTATAGGTGGATGGGGGGACAGGGGAGTATAGATCTTCTTTCAAACAGTATAGGTTGTTGGGTGCGTACTATACCAACTGGCGTACACTAGCCACCACCACCACTACTAGTTCATTCTAGATAGAGGAGGAGAGACCCGTTGAGAGTTGAAAAGATTAAAGAAGTGACTTAGTGAGCTTTTCTCGGAGCATCCACCGATCAATGTATTGAGAAGACAAATAATTATATTTTAGATTAAGCCCTGTTTGGTTTATCTAAAATGAAAATATAAGTTAAAGTGGATAATTAATTATACTCGTATATTTTAAAGGACTCGTGACTTATATCAACTTTTTAATCACATATTTTGTCAATTTTTATTAAAATCTACTAAAAGTTTACATATTAATAAAACCAAACAATGGCTAATTAAACTAGAGGACGTGTGAAATTAGTCCTAGATTAGAATTTAATGTGCTAATAGACATTTTGTTCATAGTACATATTTTCATCGGACTCGTACTTTTTCTATTTTTGACACTAATTTGCTAGGCTAGGTCAGACTTGAAAGTCTAATATTGAGTGTATTGCTACAATATTGAGTACGAGATAAATTTTGTATCATAATTACACGGTCTGAACTTGATAGCGTGAAATAATCGATCTTTTAAAAATTACACTTCAATGGCTAAAACTTGATATGAATTTATGGAAACAAACTAATACTTCTCTACTCAAAAGTCGATTTGGGCGGAAAAAAAAAAAGGTTACCATTACTTTACAAAGTGTTGTTTAATAATCCGTACCAAATGGATTTCAAATTGATAGTCGACTTCGACACGCTTAGATGATATAGTAAAAACGAGATTACCGGAAAAGGAGTAAAGTCTTTGATTAATGATTGTTGAAATTATGATTATTGTTGTCTATTTGCGGAAGGATTAGTGATAATGATAGTTTTGGGGTTAGAACATTAGCTTTTAGGGTAATCTATAAACTCTTGATTGATAATGAATCTAACAGATCATTTATTGGCCCACATTTTTAGATTGATGGTTTTAACATATACCTATCGAACCGATTTTTTTTATTTATTTGCTTGCTTGCTTGCTTAACCAAAATGGTGTTAATTTAGTTATTAATTTATCTTCCTCCTCTTTTTTTTTCCCCCCGTGAAAGTGAGGTTATTTAGGGTTCATTTAACGGAATTTCTACATTTCCTTTTGCTTCTTGTAAAAGAGATTCATGATAAATTTATTTTAAACTAACTTTCTTTAAAAATTATTTAAATCGAACAAATTACTTCCAAAAAAGTATATAAATACGACCAAAATTAGTTTCTTAGTATTGGAATCAAATTTGAACTTTTCAAAAATCAGTCGCGCGTGCCCTCAAACAAAACATGCAAGTGGTGTAACACGATGAATGATAGTAATATGAACATTTCTATCTAAAAAGTATTAGTTATTTATATTCATTTAAATTATATCTTCAACACGCTACTCGTATGCACACCTGATTTACTAAATGACATCAATTTTTACAGATGGAATGATATGGAGACTTGAACTCTAATTTTCTATGTAACCCTAGTTTAAAATATAATTGAATATTATGTTCGATATAAAATGAATTTCAATAGTTACTCATGTCACAGATGATTGACGACGACCTATGAATCACCGAGGATAAAAGTTGTCACACAATCAGCTCAAAAAATGTTAAGCCCCTGTTTGGGCTCCATTTTAGGACCTGTTTGGTGGCCTTTAATTATTTTACATTATTTCTCATACTCATTTTTAACCATATATTCAAGCAATAAAATATTCTACACGTAAATTTAAATCTTTTTCCTACTTTTTAACCACACATTCTTCAAAAAATAATATTCAAAACATAGTTTTTGAAAATTAAAGACCCCCAAGACAGGGCTTAATTTGATTTTGGGAGAAAATAGAATATTGATTTTTTAAAGAATATGTAGTTAAAAGATAATGAAAAATTTTAAATTTACGTTTAATATTATTTTATGAAAGAATGTGTAGTTAAAAATGAGTTTTAAAAAAAATATTTTAAAAGAAAATGAAGCCCAAACAGAGGCAAAGAAAATAAATTTTTTATACCATACACTAAACCGCACAAATATTGAAAACTATCAAGTATAATGTTCGAGTATGTCTCGTGTAACTTAATAAAAGGTTACAATGTTAGGTTCACCTTTATTTTACCTTCTCAAATTGTCACAATTTCACATATTAAGGTTAGAGACATGAGTTCAGGTAGATGACACTTCAACAAAATTAAAGATTTGTTTGAGCTCCATTTTAACTGATAAGTGTATTTTGTACACTTATTTATGCCATTAAATTAGAATATTTGTTAGTGATTTGAATAAGTTATAACTTCATTTTGTGTTAATTACATTTGTTAGGTTGAACTCAATACAAATTGGTGGATTTAGAAGAAATGAACGAAAAACGTGCGAAAACGAAAAGAATTCAAAGTTTGGGGACCGAAGTGTAAATATTCAATGGTTGATTCGGAGCACAAAACAATGATTAAAGATCATATATGAACAATTGGATACAATTGGAGGTCCAATGAGTGAAATATAATGGAAGTATTTTCAGAAATCAATTTTTAGTCAAAAAAGTTATGCTACGGATTTTTAGCTCAACTTGAGACCCATTTTTCGGATAGCAAAAGCTCAAATTGGAAAACTTGTATTTCAAGAAGAATTGTATCTCTTTGAATTAACGTTCCAAAGCATTTTGAATCAGCTCAATCGGATACCTGTAAAGAAAGTTATGGTCAAATTACCGGAAGCTGTTCAGAGACAAACATGCGTGCGGGGGAGCGACACCCTATTTTTCCCAACCCGAGAGCCATTTGGTTCTACGATGCGCATGCAACACTTATGCCGGTGCTTGCGCACGAGCATTTTTCGTAGAAGAATCTTTAGTTTCCTTTCGTGATTCAAACTCTTTTGGAAATCAAATTGGACACGATTTTGACATATTTTCTGACTTTTATAATTGGAGAACGAGGGTTACACATTGAAAAACCTCTATTGCCTCTTCATATACAATAGTTTCATCAAAATCATCAAGAATAAGATGCTAATTACTACATTTTGGGAGAGGAGATTAAGTCATAACAAGGAATTGAAGGTCAATTACATCTAGATTTTGAAGAATTCAACCGTGGAATTGAAGATCAACATCTTTTGATTTATTTCATGATCCGGCTGCTATTTTTCTATTATTCTTCTTGTAATTTATATATTAACATGTTAGGTTAGATCCGCTTTTGTATTGGATAAAGATGAACCCTATTTGTTTATTTGTTT
>CAIGRN010118155.1:0-12552 GCA_903798345.1 Fraxinus anomala
GCGCGAGGATAGGCTCATAGTACGTTTTGTCTGATTATTTTAAATGATGCTAAGAAATATTTTTAAAAATGCATTTGTATAAATGAATAGATGATAGTATTGAATATAAAGTGTGTCTATTACTATATTTTTCAATTATTGATTTGTTATCTGATCATATTTATGGATTCTTGATAATAGATAAAACTAATGCATTTAACTTTCTTTTTCAAGACAAATTAATTATATTATATTCACGACTCGAATCTATTTCTAATCCAAATTCGATTGAATAGAATGTATTAAATTTCAGATTATCTATATAATTGCCCCAAAGTTATTCTTAATCCGAATTCGAATGAACATTATGCATTAAATTTCATATTATCTATATGATTGCACGTGTTATAAATATTATTTCTAACATTTATGACACATGTTAATTTTGCCGCATTCTAAACTTATTGTGGGTCTCCCAACACTGCAATAAGCAACTAATTATTTAATTGGTGGCCAAATAATTAAATAATGCAATAAATATACAAAATTAGAATAAATCTACTTGATGCCCTGGCCATTAAGCAGAACTCGCAAAATTAATCAAGAAATGCCAAAAATAAACCCAATTATTATTAAGCAGAACTCGCAAAATTAATCAAGAAATGCAAAAAATAAACCCAATTATTAGTCTTAATAAATAAGTAATAGAGTTCAACCACACATTTCATCATTTTTTATCAAAATCTACTAAAAATTTGACTTTACCTAAGCTAATAGAGGCTAAATATAATGGTAATGAATGAAAGATAAATCTAAGGGATATCAATTAAAATTGGAATACAAGATCACAATAGTTACAATTCCTCGAAAAGTATTGTATTACAAATAATGAATAAGATGTTAATAGGAAAACAATCTATCAATGAACAACACCTTTTTATCATCAAGCTCAAGCCCCATGTTATAGGTGCAGGAGATAAGTTCTACCGAGAGGGCATGTATTATCAACCTGAGTTCCAACTCCCTCAATACCACCATTTTACACATGGTCTGAATGACAATTGTAACCGTACAAAGTTCAAAAACGACGACATGTTCTTAATGTAGCCATTACATCCAAGCCATACGAATTCGTTGAGTTGTTTCAGATAATTTCGCTCTCAAATCAAGTTTTAAATTTGCATTTTAAAGACTATCTATCAAATGCAAACATATTTCACACTAAACCAAGTAAAGAATATCTTCTCTAGTTGCATATTAGCATATGACTAAGAGAGTGAGTACAATCTCAAATACTTAGAATACATACATAAGCTAAGATCCCATATAAGAAATTGTCAACTAAATTCAAACTATGCCATGTGCACTTCATAATCCTTCAGCCATTGTATTGATATTTTTCAATGCCACGCACCATTTTCCACTGCAGACACCTACAAATAAAAATGAAGAAAAAATATTGAGAAATACAGGATACATATAAAATATACAGAATTCAGCATGTCAATGCACGTTGCTTTTATGTGTTTGACAAGAGTTACTTGTAACTTCCTCCTTCCAAACATACTTGGACATTACTTTCTTACATTTAAGTAAAAATACGTTATTCGTTTTGAAAGTATTTCTTACCTTTCTATCAAAATAAGTAACTTTTGCAAGGTAGTGAGTTTAGAAATTGGAAAAAGGAAGCCAGTTTCGGCATCAAATGCAAATATGGACCATATAAACTTGGAACCTGAAAGGATCAGCCCTTGCCAGAGATCAGACAGAAGTTCATGCAAGCATCGGTTACGATGTATTTGGTGAAGTGGTCGGGACACTAATGGATAGTATTGAAAAAGAAAAGAAGCTTAAATCTTGTCGTTATAGTGCCAAGTCCTATCCAATTATGTCTAATACAGTGTATAACATGCCATTATTGTCTATATACCAAGGAAGAAAACCACCCTAAAGTATGAAATTATGCCTCCATAATTTCCGAAACAATTTCAGTAAAAATATCTTTAGTACCAAAAACCAAGTGGAAGATGAAAGATTTCACTAAGAATCAAAGTTACCAATAAATATATGAAAAGAGAACGTAGCACGAGATGAGGGCACTTCTAAATGAAAAGAGAAGAAAAAGAGACTGGACTTCCAGTTCTTTCTTTTTACAGTTCGTGTAACTACGAAAATTTTCTTGTTTCTGCATCCAGTTCATTCCAAACTGAGAAATTTTATTGGAGAACAAAATTACTAAATCAAGTAAAGAATTGAATAAATGAAAATAATAGGTAAATTTGTGCAACTTTAATAACAAGTGATAACAACAAGAAAACCAACTCTAAATTCTTTGATTCGTTCTTATTATACACAAGACTTTACATAGAGATCATATACAAAGAACAGTATGAGTAATATACTACTACGACAAGGTTTCTCTGTCCCTTTGAAAAGTAGAATAGCTAGATATCAAACTCTAGCAAAATATCTTGACAAACTCTAAAATTGCCTATCATTATTTCAACAAAACACTATTTCTACGAAAACCTTTTGAGTGCAAAAAATGGCATAAAACGTTGCAATGCTCAGCACATTGTAGGATTGGGGTGAGGCCAACAACCAATATGAGAGTTTAGTGATTTCTGGTCAGGACACTACGGATCAGAGAATAATCAAGTTATATTATTTGATACACAGTTCAAGAAACAAGAAATTATTATGGTGGAGATATTCATGCTCGACAGTTACACAATGCATCTTCAGGCAAGATTTCAAGGGTGGTTTTGGTATGGATTGCTTGGAAAAGAATGAACAAGAACAAGGACTAAACTTGAATGGATCTGAAAGCAATTAGGAACGAAGAATTCTGACCTGTTCAGGGGCTGATGGCTGTATTCGGTAAGTAGGGGCTCACAATTATTTATGTTGTAACAAAAAATTACCTAAATATTTATAAACTTCTAAGAATAAGTGTAATTGTGTATTGAGGCATTTTTCCTTCTTAAGGCGAGGAATAAGCCTAAAGGCATTTTGAGACGCAAGCCCCTCAAACCAAAAAAATGTCAAAAATTTATTAAAATGTAGAACAAGAGCATAATAAATCATAAACAATATTCTAAATTAATAATAAAACAATTTAATTTAAAGTTAGCAAACAAACAAAAGAAAAATCGAACAGAAAAAAGAAATTATTTTTTAGTTGGTGGGACAGTTAATTATTCACAAAGTGAGTACATGAAAAACACAATATTATAATGTTTTAGTAATGGCTGATTTACAAAGTGGGATAATCAAAAATAATAATTTTTAATATTTTAGTAATAGTTAGTGGTGTAAAGGACTATTTCTTAAGTGGGTCAATAAGAAATTTTAAAGTTTTGTGAACCCACACCTAAAGCAAACTAAATAACCCTGGAGAATTAAGGTGCAAATGCCTCACGAGCCTTGAGGTGTGTGCCTCATTCAATTGATGAGTGCACCTCAAAAAAATTTCGACGCAATCAGCGCAATGAGGCTTTTTTCAATCGGAATTTTTTTAACAATAGGATTCTAACCTTAAAAAGTTAAAAACTGCTAACTAATTATTTCCAAAAATATATCGTGGATCATTTAGGACTTCAAATAAAACTAAACATAACAATGACAATCTTTAATTATAATGCAAGGGCCAAAAATCACTTCAAGTTAGAAAAAAACCAAAATTCCTTGACTCAGAACTTAATACAAAGGTAGCAAAACATAATGGGGAACATGGTATCATCATCATTGTCACTTTCCTTTCTACCAAAAGACTTGTTCCTATCACAGGATTCACATTTCACAATCTTCGCTTCTACCACTCTTTGCAACCGAGGCTTAATAACGTCAAGAAAGTCAGATAACTGGGCAAACTACAGGCATCTGAAATTTTAATAAAAAAGTAAAAAAGACAAAACTGCCTCTAAAGCTAAGCGAAAACTTGTGCTCATATAAGTTCTAGTCGGTAATACTTTTCATAGGCAATATCTAGTGCCACTGCATGCATTGTTGATCAAGTAGAAGCCACAATTATGTCTTGCACATGGCAGTGGATGTTTTCCTTGCAATCATAATATCTTCTGATGGTGAAGTGAAAAGCCAAGGGAAGGAAACTACAGCTGGGAGCTAGCCTAGAGGCTAGAGCCTTACTGTTAACTTCCTAACTGAAGTTGGGTAAAAAAAGCAGCCAAGTCTTTCTAAAGGAAATAATTGGTGGGCCTTTAGGAAGTACCGAAGAAAAACTTTTTAGTTTCCAATGAAGTAACTTAACTATCTTTAATTAATTTTATTAAGAAATTTGATACCTGGAAACCTTTATTTGTAGTTCAATGGGGGCACCGGGCCAAGTCAATGTTATTGTTTCTCGGTTACACAACATACTAGAAATAAAGGGTTGATAATTTGGTGTATTTTACAGAATACAATATAGTTGCATGTTTCCGCAGTATTAATGATGCCTTACAAATGATTGCTTTTAAAATTACATTCTTAACAGTTACAACCATTGTAACCAGAAACCAACAAACCTAGTCATGGTTGTCCATATAAATAACATGAATAAGGAAAACATGCTTCCCTGTCTGACCTTTTATAGTGACCCTGGCACCCACATGTACGTTCATGCGCTACGTACACATGCACATTTATGCCACTAGGAAATATCTATACCATCCGCATTCGGTGCACATACGACCAGATGGAAAATTGCAGTACTTCTAAATGACCTGAGGTCCTCAACATTAAACACTAAGCATATGGAAGCACTCCATGTCAGGAAAGAACATGGAAGACAGATTCAGTTTAAAATGAAATCGATTCATTGCACCGTTCAACTGAGTTCAACATAGAAGCAAATATTCATAGATTCATTTTTACTAAATATAATGTGGTATAGCAATCAATAATTTCAGTGGAAGAAAATTAATGATTTTGACACAAAAAGTTCCTCATTTTAATTGGGTTTTTGTTCTCGTTGCATCTCCCTGATCATCTATTCCTCCTCCTAGATTCGGATTTTAAAGATACCCTCCAATTCAACAAACTAAAAGCTAGGATAGCTAAAAAAAACCTAAAACTGCAATGAAAATGATAATTCATCCGAAGGAAAAAAATTACATCAATAACATCGTAACAAAAACATAAGTTCCACAGCTGAATCATGAAAACGAAAGCTAATAAATGTAGAAAAAGATTGGGGAGAATACTTGACTTACTTTTCGTAAGACTCGCTGATGTACCGCGAACCGTTGTAGAAAATAAACCACATCAACAAAAGTACCAGTATATCTTGATAAACATTAAGGAACAACTACATCAAATTCAACAAAACATTTTTCTCACGCATCCAAAATATTTAATCAAATCAAGTAAGAAAAAAAAACCCATCAATTCATCCATCCATACAACACACACCTACAGAGCGCACACACAGATCTGAAAAAAAAAAAATCAAAACACAATCAATCGAGAAATTTACAAACAAAGGATACTGAAGAGGTAACGTTCCCACCAATCCAGCATATAGAGACCAAAAGTTACGTTGTAAAGATAGATCTTGCGTTGAATCCAGTTCATTTCTTTAGAGACCAAATACTTTTCTCAGAATAATTGATGAATTTATGACCAGTCTCATGAAAAGGCACTGATCCTTTTACTAGTCTTTCAATCTAAAAAATCATGTATTTGCTCTCCTATTCATTTTCCTCCTTAATTACGGCATGCACTTAATTAAACAAATGGTCGCTAAAGTACAACTAAAATTTAAAATTGGTACTAGAAGTACTGAACTTATCTTTTATCTTCAATTATTCACTGAAATCTAAGATGTCGAATTTTGACTATTAAACTTATTCAAACGTCAGATAACATCCATTTCATATCTTTAGCGGAATTAATGACATGCCTAACGGAATACACATTTGGTTCCTCGTCACACAATTAACAAATTGTCAAGTTTTTTATTGCTCCTCGGAAAAGGACTTTGATTGCTTACTGAACTTTAAAGTGGTCGAATTTTGACCATTAAACTAACAAAAATGACGTCGGCTCATTATTCGTTAAAAATTGTGTATCACAATTGCATGGATCGCATAAAAGTAACAAAGTGTACAAATGAGTTTGGGTTGTCGAATATATTTTTAACATTTTTTTTTTGTAGAATTAAATTTATTGTGTTTTTCGTTGTAAAATTCATTTAGTTAAATTTATTGTGTATTTCTTACTACGAAAATAAATTTATGCTGAATATTCCCACGTTATTCATTTTAACAAGTTTACCATGCTAGGATTCTAGATTTGAAGAGAAAATTCTTGGAAGCTGCCCTGCGTTATTTTGGCATATTTCCC
The DNA here is from genome assembly GCA_903798345.1 of Fraxinus anomala. NCBI lineage: Eukaryota > Viridiplantae > Streptophyta > Magnoliopsida > Lamiales > Oleaceae > Fraxinus > Fraxinus anomala. The sequence continues at coordinate 6,325 of CAIGRN010118155.1, forward strand.
AGATTGAGTACTTGTATTGAAAAAGATGCTGATTATAAATTTGCAATGCACTCCATGCTTTTTGTCTCTTAACATTTTTATACAGATTTATATTGCACCTAATTAAATCTCAACTGTCTAGTTGTCTTATTGCATTTGGTCACAGTTCACCACTCATCACACTCTATAGTTATCCTTTGTTTTCCCTTACATCGTTATTTGAATTGCAACTAAAGGAATGTTAAATTTTGTAAATAAATTTGTAAGATGGGCAGGGATGATAAACAAGCATACACTTGATAAATTATAATGGGGTTTAGAAACATTATATATGCACTTATTTATACTGGAAATTACGCGCGTTCCATCTTCTGATAACAGTACTAAATGTGGTGTGAAAACATTAACATTTATAATAGACATGCATTTATTGTCTTTTGACAATCAAAGAGAATACCAATAGAATAATTCTTTGTGTTTTGGCATGCCATACAAGCATACTTTCAAGAAATTATTGGTCATATTAAGGTTGTGTAGAAGTATTAACTATTAACTTTGCGATATCCACATTGAAAGAATAAGGTTTTCAATTCTTAAATTGAAGGCGCCGCTACTGAAGCCACGTGTAGAAACTTTATATATGAACTTGTTAATACTAGACATATACATGTGTATTTTGACTTCGGAGAACTGTACTCAATGCGAACGTTTATACTAGATATACAAGTATGGATTTTGTCTTCTGATAATTAAAGAGAATACAAATCAAATATGCCATTGTCTATGGTGTTGAGAATGTCTAGTACTAATTATGATCTTGATTATACTCAATATATGCACGTTTACGATTCTTTCTTTCTCAATCACTGAAGAGAATTTCAACAAGCTAGTGTTATGTGTCCTCATATGGAGTACTTGTCCATCACAGAGAGGTTGATGAAGAAGCACTTGAGCAAGCTCCAGCTACTGCAGTAACATGCACAATTTTGGCTGCCGTAGGTCCTCAGAGAAAGGAGAACTTCAAAGAGAATGCCAAGCATATGAACATTAAAAATTAAATAAAATATAAAATAATAAACATGGCGATTTGGGTGACGGGACATACACTAATGGAGAATGCATGTCATATATGAAAATTCCATCGATCATATCGTTAAATCCATTCTCTTTTAAAACGGCAAGTGATGAAGTAATAGAAAAACTTTTTAAACTCAATGAAATAAACATTTTTTTAAAAAATCAATCAAAGTTTGAGATTATTTGAGAAGCATATTGATCGGGTAGAACTTTCGCTGAAATTGATGTATGTATATAATTTTTAAGGCGTTCCATTAATCCTCGTCATCACATCGTTCCTTACACATCAATTCATTGTATTGAAACTTCTTTGATAGCTATCGTCTCTCTTTGATACTAGTGTATATCAAAGAGTTCTAAAATATTTCAACGGGCTACTTATTGTACTTAGTCATGGCAAAGGGCCAAACCAAGCCGGCTCGGCCCTTACTCGCACAAGCTCTGCTCATGCGCTTGGCTCGACCCTTACTCGTCGTGCTCACACGAGCCGAGCTCGTGGCTCGGCTTGTTTGTCAAGGCCGAGCCGAGCTTTAGCTCGTCGGCTCGCCCATTTTTTTTTCCTTTTAGTATGCCTTTTTCAAACCTTTAAAATAATAATAATAATAATAATAATATATATACACATTTGATCATTTTCTAAACATTTTTTTAAATATACATTTTCTAAAACATTTTTCTTTTTTAAAACAATAATAATAATAATAATAATAAGATAAACCTTCATTCTTTATCCGGGTTTGGGACCGACTACTTCAATTTCGAGTAGGCGGAGTTAAAAATTGTACACGAACAACTTGCTAGATGTACAATTTTTTAAAAAAATTATGAAGGTATTAAAATAAAATTTTGTGATGAATATGATTAAATTAAATATCACTTATTTGACTACATGTAATTTTGGCATATTTATCTTGCAATCGAAATGAGCATCTTCCCAATCCTTCATGTACATTAATACTTCCAAAATATCTTCTTTCAGTCGGCTCCTGACTTCGAAAAAATCCTCTTACCTGCACTAAAAGCAGACTCCGAAGTTACGGTGCTAACCGAAAGTGTTAGTAGATCTTTTGCCATTACAGAAACTACTGGTCATCGACGTTCATACTTTGCCCAAAATTCAATTACATTTTCTGAATTTTTCCTAATTGTTTTGTTACTAGACGTAGTATGATTAAAGTAATCAATGAATTCAATAGGCAACGTATTTGGACTACTACTCGATGTTTGAGTACATGCAGTGGAAGACAAACTACTACTAGTACTAGAGGAACCACATGCAAATACAGTTGAATCATATCTATGAGTTCATGCCTTTAAATAAATTTAAAACTTCAGCGTCGTCATCAGCTATATCAATGGGATGAATAGTTGTAGAGTTGGAGGGTACCCGATTAATATGAGTACTCATTCGTTGAACATATAAATCATACATTTCACATAAAGTTTGTTCCAAATTTCTATAAGTAATAGGTACATTAAAAGTTAAAGCATTTGAAATTTGATCAATTATAAATTTAGTACCCGATAAATTATATCGGGGGTCCATGACGCATAAGGTACATTAAAAGTTAAAGCTTGTGAAATTTGATCAATTACAAATTTAGTATCCGATAAATTATATTTTCAGGGGTCCATGACGCATGCTAATGGAAATAACATAGACAAGTCTTTCCAATATTTTATAAACTTTAATTCTATGAAATATATAACTAAATTAAAATCGAGGTCATTTTTAAATCTATAAAAAGTCATAGCAATTATATAAAGACGTTCGAAAACCATACAACTAGTGAGATAATAAATATCAGACAAAATATTTGTAGAATCATAAAAATTTATCAATTTTTTTTTAATTTTAAAAACTAAACTCCAATCGGACTCAGTCAAAATAGTATCGTCTTCGTCTCTAATATGCCTATTGTTATAAAATTCAGTTATTAAATGTTCAAAACCTTCACATGATTTTAATAATAAGTAAGTGGAGTTCTATACCCTACGTCACTAATAAATGTTTTTGTATGTGTCACCCCAGTTTGGGCACAAAATTTCTCAAATACTTATTTTCTACTATGTGCAATCGTGATATATACTAGTGCATACTTAATTCGTTGAATTTCATCCTTAACATGTTTTAAATCGTCTTGTACTATTAAATTAAAAATATGGTATANTTATTTTAATAATAAGTAAGTTGAGTTCCATCTATGACCTACGTCATATATAAGTGCATTCCTAATTCGGTTAATTTCATCATTAACATGTTTTAAACCGTCTTGTACTATTAAATTAAAAATATGGTATACACATCGAATATGAAACAAATAACCACCGAAATCGAGTTGAAGCACTCTATGCAATCTATTGATGACAGCCTATTTACACTAGCGTTGTCGAACGTAAAAGAACGAATTTTACTCACGAAACGATATTCTTTAATAATGTTTATAATAGCATGAAATATATTGTTAGCATTGTGCGGGAATTCAATAATTTTAAAAGCAATGATTTTTTTATATATAATCCAAAGTAGATCTATTTAGTGTGCAGTTGCAGCTATATAACCTCTTTTATTAATTCATTCCCACATATCCGAAGTTAAAGATATCACACCCCCATAATTTTTTCTAAATCAACAATCAATAGTTTCTTTAAATTAACGAAATATTCAACATACCTCGGTTGAAGATATTATTTGACGTAGGAAACGAAATGTTGGTTGTCCGCTATTGCTAGTGGCAACTCAGTTGCGGCAACAAACTTCAACATTCCCATTCGAACTTTTTCCTCCGAATACATCCACATAGAAAGTGGCGTGGTAGTAGCACCGGTGCTTGGACTACCAAATTGTAATTGCATTTGACCAGCAATGAGAAGCCTATGTTTGGCCGCACATGTTTTGTAGTGACGGTTGAGGTGTATGGTTCCAATGCCTTTTTGTCATACCAATCGTTGTTGACAGTATTTACATACTGTTTTGATTTCTAAAACTCCATCAACCACACGATCATTTTGAACTAATTTAAAATGGTCCCAACATTTTGCGTGTCTTTTCCCCTTTCTCTTCTATCTTGTATCGGGAATATCTAATACAGGTTCATCACTCTGTTCTAAATCAATTGGATGACTTGCATCAACATCAACGTCATCCAAATTAATTGGATGACTACTTTCATGAGCATCGAAATTCTGAATATTTTCTGGAATGGGTAATTCATTTAGACGGGCGAATTCATTCCTAAATTGACTATGGGGCGTGACAGTTGATTCGCCTCTGACACCGAACAAGTTTTCAACAAATGAGCGTGGATCCATTTGTGATTAGAAATTTGAAATGAGATAATTGATATTGAATAATTGAAATTGGATGTTGAAGTAGAATTAAGAAGTGGATGTAGATTATGTAGTAGTGTAGAAAATTGATTAAAAATAAAATGTAGAAAAGAATAGAATGATATTGATAATGAAATGTAGAGAGTAGAGATTAAATAATGAAAGATTGATATTAAATTTGGTGGAAAAAATGGATGAATTGATGGGTATTTATATGGGAAAAATGAAATTGTAAAAAAAATTTAATGACCGAAACGGTTATTGAATTCAGTGACCGTTTTGGTCCTTTATTTAATTTTTTTGTGAGCTACGAGCCGAGCCAGCTCATGGCTTGCATATTACACGAGCCCATGAGCTTGGCTCGTGGGCCGTCAGCGAGCAGCTCGTAAAAGACGGCTCGTGCTCGTCTATTTGACGAGCCCGAGCGGCTCGTGACTCTTTTTGACAAGCCGCTCAGCTTGGCTCGGTGTTCCTTATTGAAGTTGATAATCTTTTGAAATCAATTGAGTGTCGATTTCTTTCTTTAAAACTTCATGCTTAATATTGACGTGAGCAATTTTTTATAAAATTATGTTAGATATATAATTTGGTGTACATTCTCAATCACATTTTCCCTATGTGGAGGAAATCTATGCAATGATGTAATGTGTCTTTAAAATTAATAATGTAGCATGTCACATGTAACGGGAAATACATGAAAATGGCTCAAATGAATGTGCCATTTTTCTAATTTAGCCTTCGACCATTTTAAATATTAGAAACTACCTAAAATACCCTAAACATAAAAATTACAACCATGTCATCTTAATATTAAAAGATTTCAATTAAGCCCTCAAAATATTTTGTTTATTATTGCGCCCCTATTAATTTCCTCAAAATATTTTGTTTATTCAGTTCTCCCTATAATTGGTATCAGAGCCTAGTAACAAAACTGAAGAAAATCTTTAGAATTTAAAACAAATTTATTCTAGAATGAATATAAAAGATAAAATGATTTTAGAAGAATTACTAAATATTGGTATATTAACTAATACTAATCGAATTAAATTGCAAGAATTAGCAACAAATTTAAGTACCAAATTTAACCCTCTAAGCGAAGAGATAAAACTAATAAATAATTCTCAACAATTAATTGAAATAAAAAATAAAGTATTACAAATTTTGGTAGATGAATCTCCCAAATATGACGATGAAAATATTATAATAATTCAATTTTTAGAACAATACGATAATTATACTCAACCTTTAAGAAAAAACGAATATTATAAATCAAGATGTTATAACTCATATAAAAAATATTGAATCTAATTTAGAGATTTTTCATGACAATATTAAACTAGGATAAAAAATCTTATATAAACATATTGAATCAAAATTTAAAGAAGTTGAATAACAAAAAGATTATTATATACATATTGAACCACCTTTACCGACATATGTTATATATGAATTAGAAATGAAATTCTTTGAAGTCTCTGGAGAAGAATTAGAAGCTTATAAACAAAATTTAGAACAATTAGCAATCCAAATAAAGAATATATATATATATGAATGATCCTCCACCCAAAGAAGAAACTACTAAAATTAATACTCATTTAAATCAATAAGTTGAAAATCAACTGTTATTTGAAGAAACTAATAGAACTAATATTAATACAGATTGGACCGAAGTCGAATCTGATGACTGAAATTTTGAATGGATGAAAGAACATGGAATAACAGAAGAACGAGAAAATTACAATTTTAGAAAAGGACTTAAAACTATGTCAACCAAGCCTATACACCTCAGGGATAATAATCCAGTTAAACTATTTACTGAACCAATTCCTACAACATGAATAT
>CAIGRN010118160.1:0-20156 GCA_903798345.1 Fraxinus anomala
AATTATACCTCAAGCACGAACGGTGAGGGGGCGAATCTGTTTTAATAAAACTGTGTTCGCACATGCCTCGGTTATTTCTATTTCTATTTGTTATTTTGTTATTTTACTGCAGTTAACGAATTATTTTCCTTGTTGTTTTCATAAGTTTGTTCATCTTCACAAATAAAGAAGTTTGTATTTCAGCCTAGTAGTTTATCCATTTAAATTTAACAAGAAGAACTGTATCAGATTATGTAATTGTTCTATTTCATATTTGCTTATGGGTAAATCTGCCCAAAATTCCTATCCCTCTGAATGCCCTTCTTGATGCTCATTGATCAAAATGGCATTGCTGGATAGGGTCAATAATTGCAAAAAAACTGAGCACTTAAATTGCCCATTGAATTGTATTACTCATTGAAAATACTGTTGTTGATAATCTTGATAGAACTAGTAGAATTGAGATTATGAAACCAAATGCTGGTTTTGGTTTGCAGGTGTTACACAGTTGCATACTTAGAAGACAGGACATACTCTAAACTCGCCCCCTTTGGGGGATTTGCTTTCATTGGTGCTTGGGCAAGCTTAATGTTTTGAGAAAATGTTTGGCTTCAACAAATTGTGTCATGTTCCTTAATTGCTATGTATGTAAAGTTGATGGTCTTGGAGAATCTATTCTCTGACAGGAACCTCTTTTTTACCTCGTGTAATGGAAAATCTAATAATTGAACTCTCCAATTCTTCTACTTTCTAATGCAGCAATCCGTGATTTTTTTGTCATTAACTCAAGCTTTACTTAATATTCTCTGTTAGAGTATTTACAGTACTCTTGTTGAGAGTTGATATGTCAATAAAATGGCATAGGGTCTGTGGCCATTTTAGAATGATGGTTTTTCCAATGATAAATATCTTTTTCTCTTTTCAGTATCGTGAGCTGTGGACTTGAGTTAGATAGGTGGCGGGAGGCAAATATGACTGTTGATTTGAATAATGGGATATGTAATTTGAGTAGGAATATGCATTGGTGGTGCCTTTTCTCTTTTAGTGAACTACTAAATTTCTCTAAGCTGTTTGATTTCTTTGAATTTTGGATGGACGGTGCGCTGCGTAATTGTCTGAACACTCGTATGTTGCATCTCTCAAATTCTGGATGTACCATACACTACCAGGATGTGAACATGCTAATGCTTGGTTGAGCACTTTCTAGTCATAAGTTTAGACTGACTTCTATATGTAGCATCATCGAGCCCTTTTATTTGACCTCTAGCTAGCCTTCCATGACATGGGAGAGGCACTAATCTGACTACTGTCGTCTTGTTTAGACTTTCTATACAAGAATTAAGCTTGTTAGTGTACAACAAGTTTGACACTCCATTATGTGTCAAAATCCGAGTCATTAGTAGTTTAAAGTATTATTAAAATCAATGTATAAAAAGTCGTCATCTCATAACAGTGTCAAATTTGTTGTGCATGTAGCAAGATTGTTCTGTACAATGCTTTATTGAGATTTTGACTTTGTCATTCTCTTGAATGGATATGATCAATCAATCTTTTCATGTAAAGTTAGTGGCTACAGTGCTACCGTGTCAAATGGCCACATTTGTAGTGTAACACGTGCTCATCAAGTTGGATGGATGGATAGCACTCCCTTAATCTAGCTAATTGATTTGAAAGGCCAAGGCTGGCAGTAACTAGAAAGGTTCAATACAATGGCTCTTAATTTGAACGAGTAATAGACCTTCATTGATGATTCATGCTCGTTCAAGCATTAATGAGTAAGATTATAATGTCATTACTACCTCGATGCACTAAGAGTTGGACTTGATGAGTATCACATCTTGCCAGCTAAGGAGAACCATCTCGCACTTCTCCCATTTCTTTATTTCTTTGACTAAAGCTTCCTTTGCTTCATAAACAGAAAATTTTGTTCTTGAAAGTTCGTTTATTAGTGCTCTTATTTTCTTCCGAATTTCGGATACAGTGTATGCTGTTAACAAGATGGAATCCATCTGAGAAATTCGTATCCCCAACCACTCTGGGTGCCTTAAAAGAGTTGGCCCAGTAGATTGTTGCACCCCCTCAGCCCCATCATGGCCCATAAATTGTAAAGAGATCCCATTGTTTACATATGTAGATTAAGGGATGATTAGTTTGCCAATTCTTGAAAACAAGACACATTGAGACTGCTAATGAGTGTGGTTCTCTCATTGTTTTATTACCTTTTAAACTTGTTATTTTGATTGCCTTTAAGAGTTTTTAGGACGTTTTAATGTTGTTTTATAGGTTAGATAAATTGGTATGAATAGTGTGAAATTTGGAGAAAATAGTGATATTTGCATGAATCAAGGAGAAGTTGATGCTGGTTTGGTGAAACTTGATGGTTGAGGGCTAAATTAAAAGAAAGAAGTGAATAATAACGAAAAATGGTAAAATTCAAAGTTTGAGGATTCAATTGTAATTTTTCAATAATTGATTCGGACCACAAAACTATAATTGAAGATTGATAGGAATCATCCGGATGCAATTGGAAGTCAAAATGAGTCAAAATGTGATCAAAATATTTTTACAAATCAAATTTCAACCACCCAAGTATGTTCCAAATTTTTAGTCGGAGATTGTGACCTATTTTTGACATAGTAAACGTTCGAATTGAAAAAGTTATTAGAAGTAAAGTTCTAACCCTCTGACTTATATTTTTAACTCATTTTGAATCAACTCAATCGAATATCGTGAGCAAAAATTATGATAAAAATACTGAAAAATGCACGGTGCTGATTTTTCCACCCGAAAGTGGGGCTCCTAGGGCCACTATAGCTGAAATTTCAACATCTGGGCGGCGCCCCAGCGTCAGGCGAGAAAAATGATTTTTGCATATTTTGGTCTCAAACAAATTCTTATTATTCACAAGTCTGATATGATTCATAACTTATAAACATTTAAAAACACTTTCAAACAAGCATTAATTTACACTAATCATCATTGATCATTCTACATTTTTAAGTACTTTATGGTACCGTATAAGAACCTCAATAATATCTGGAAGATTATTGAAATATTCCATCCCATGTAGAAATGGAGAGGGACGTGCACAGAATGAGAGAGAGAGAGAGAGAGAGAGAGAGAGAGAGAGAGAGAGAAGGCAACACGTTGTACGAGAATAAAAGAAAGAAATATTTTGTAAAAGGAATTTAAGAAAATAGTTGGAAATTAAGAAGAAATAAACTTTGCAATGGCAGCCACTAAGTTCGGTAAAGAGAGAGGGGAGAAAGAGAGAAGTGTGGAGACGGAGAAAAAGACAGGGGCTCGCATTTACTCATTTTTAATATGCTGTGAATATAATTTTGGATTACAATTTTATCTTGCAAGTAGTTACTATTAATTTTGATAGAACTATTGGTTATTTTTTAAGATATGAAATGAAATTTTATCTATTGTTACATGGTTAAAACTCTCTAGCCAAGTGGACAAACAACAGTTGTTCGCTCATCATCGACTTCGATTCTTGGATAGTCAAGTTTCACACGACCTACTTGTGGGTCGTCATGAACTTGACACGAGAGAACACCTTGACCATGCCACGCATCATAATCTGATGGTCAAGTCTATCTCGACCGTGAGAAGCACGAGGACGAGTTGGTTGCTTTCGACATGAATTTGTCCCCTGCAAGCCTGGTTCTCTCATATATGACCACCACTTGGATCTTGAGATAAAGAATCAAGAATCTCAGCTAAATTTCCACAAAAAATACTTTATAAATCTATATACAGAATCTCAGCTGCAAATAATTTACTGAAAAGAATAAAACTTCCAAACATCTTACAATGACCGATGCTAGAGAGATCGTAACAAGCCTTTCTCATATGAACATGAATCAGTATTATTTGTCACTATAACTACATTTTACAACATTAATCTTGAACTCGGCACTATATGATGCTAAAGAAAAATTTACTAACCGATACAATTTCCAAACTAATCTCAAGAAGATGAAAGCTAATTATTAAACTCACAAGTATAGGCTCTGATCATTGTATTTTATGTTTTTAAGTACTTCTTCCACCAAGTAGCGCTGTACAATAAATATGACACGAAAACTGGGATAGACCATATGAAGTAGGCAGATATTCCTCCTGTTTTATTTCCGTGGAGCTGATCATAAAATCCCTCACTGCACTATCATGGTAGTCAGCCTCCATTCCTGGAAATATAAATAATAACGATCACTGCATCCATAACCATATTCAAACGATTTTTTTCAATATATAAGTATGCGTAGTCCAGAAGATGACTTCATCGCCTGGAGTATTATATGTAATATTTCAAAGTACAGAACACACATTTTTTCATTTTGGAAGGAGAATTCTAATGACCTGTGTGGCAAGTACATAATTTCCTATTGAGCAAGTCAATCTTAAAAGTTGTTACCCTCAGCAAGTACACGAAGACTTCTCAAGGAAATGATTTATAGGGAAGCATGGTCATAAATTTCAGAAACCAGTTCTACATTTATAATTTTAAAGCTAGTTGCATGAAAGAAATGATGATAAATTCGATGAACATCCATGTCACATATCATATTCTGTAAGACATTTGCTAAATTTTCAAGGAAACAAAATAGAGAAATCATGACCTAAATGTTTTCAGAGTTGTTCATTAAGTAGTCACAACTTAATTAGATTCAGACAAAGACTCTTACAAGTATATCACGAGACACACAAAGTCCCATGGTGGGATGAAGTCAAACAAGATATAATTTTTGCCTTTTCTTTTAGTCTTGTAGTCTTTGAGCAGGGTAAGTTCTACTTTTTATCTAGAGGTTAGCCAAGCCACCTCCAAGTTCGTACATTTTTACTTCTGTTATTAACAAAATATGCCAGCATGTGTGGTTTGAATTTAAAAAGAAAAAAGAAAAGAAACCCCTACCATCAGAATGTTGTTAGATAATGCACACTGGAAGTTCAAACAGAAAGAGAGGAAAACACTCTAAGAATGCTTGACGCACAAGAATTTTCAAAGCCTCAAAGCAAGAGTGGAAAATTACCACATGACATGAGCAAGGATTCGATTCTGACAAGTCGTGGCAGAGTTGGGTAGTAGAGAGGGAAGTCGGTGGTGGCAGCCAGATACCTCAACTGCATAGTCCCTTAATCGGCCAGCAATTAACTTGAAAGCTAGGCTTCCCATCATAAGCCAAATCGGCAAATCTAAATCATTCAGTCCCAAAGAAGCGTGCAACAGCAGAATAAACCTGCCCTTCATCAAATGGTTTAGATACATAATCATCCATTCCACAGTCCATGAGTTCTTCATTTGTTCCTTGAATCACATCTGCTGTCATAGCTAAAATAGGTGTGTGCCAATGAGCCAAATTTTCAGACATATCAACTGATACTTCACCAGAATCAATTTTTTCATTATATTCACACTCAAGACTACGGATCTGTCGAGTAGCTTCAAACCTGCAAGACAAAGATCAATAATATTAAATGTCGTCATTTTTTCCTAAAAAGATGAAATTAATAGGAACAATTCCCAAACCAGGTTGGTAAGGAAAGAAGTAGAAGCATACATATTCAAGAGCACAATCATCTTATACCCAAGATCAAATTCAAAACTGGTTTCAGCTGATACAAATGAAGCACTGTCTAGTCAATATTGAAGCACTGTCTGGTCAGTAACAAAGCACTGTTTAAAGGCATTACTTCAATTTTGGCATCTATACCTGAAGTGATTCACAATATTAACTCATGCCAGGGTTCAAACTTAAGACCCATACAAGACATACAACTATCTACAAGTTTGAGTTTCGAAATCAACATTGGGTTCATGAGTATATTGCAGAGCATTTAAATTATGATTTATTAAGAAATTCGATGGCTAAGATGCAGGATAGCTTATTACCCATCCATTCCAGGCATTTGGAGATCCATAAAACAAGCATCAAACTTGTGGGGAGGCTTAAGCAACCCAACAGCTAACTTTCCCCCCTCTGCACAGGTAACAACTACTCCATACTTTTTCAAAGCACCTTCTGCCACTCTTCTGTTCACAGCATTATCATCCACCACCAGAATTTGTTTGTCTTTGAGTAGAGTTCTTATCGTTGATCGTTTAGCCCTTGTATTATGCCCTGTCTTTCCAAATCCAGTAGCTTCTTGGAAGGTGAATGCCAATGCACTTAACATTAGAGGCTTTGTTATCACGTTATCCACTAGCCTGTCCAATTTTAGCTCTTTCCATTGTGTAGAGCTTATGAAGGTAGATAATAAAAATATTTTCAGAGGGATCCCTGAGTTACTTTTGGAGCCACTTTGTTTGATCGTCTTTAGCAGGTTATGGAATGAAAAGCAAGTATCTTTATCCCAAATGTCTTGGTCAACAAGAACCATAGCTAAATGCTCCGACATACTGTAGACAGAATAACTAAGAGCCATTAGCAAAAACAAGGTCAAAGCACAATACCATGGTAACAACTCTTCAATAATCTAAGCATGTCATATTGTTATGTTTTTCTTTCTGGATTTTGTAAGAACGTTGGAACGCATCTTACTGAAGTGCAGCCTTATCATTACGACCAGTTGAACATAATTAGGGTAGCAGAGACAAGAATATCTACTTAAACACAACTTTGGAACCTCTGTAAAATTCTAGTCATTTGCAGGGAAAGGCAAATTATTTTAATTTTCCATATTTCTTATATAAAAAATGATAATCATATCATCAACTTCGTCATTTCCTTCTTGATTAAAAGGAAGTGATTAAAATTCTTCTGAATTTAGGCAAAATAAATTCAATAGGGCAAGACATGTAACCCACGAGGCAAGGGTTATACATGAATATATCCTATAAGGCTTTATTAAGAACAAGAAATAGTTTGTTATTTTTGACATTTTGTGCATCCTACATGGCATATTATGGAAATGAGTTTACCTTGTCTTGGTATAGCAGGAAAGATGAGAATATGCAGATTCCATGCTTGAAGTTATGTCCACAGATATTCCCAGTCTCTTGAGATGGTATCTTGTGACCTCTGCTCTGACTCCTCTTTCATCAATGACCAATGCTTTTAGTCCTCGAAATTCTGGAACAGCAGGATCATATTGCTGCTGCATTGTATTCAAATAATTGGCTTCTGCTTTTGTAAAGGTCACAGTAAATGAGAAGGTACTGCCAATATTAAGTTCACTCACGAAACCGATTTCTCCACCCATAAGCTCCACTAAACGCCTGCTGATGCTCAGTCCTATTCCCGTTCCACCATATTTCCGTGATGTTGAACTGTCAGCCTGCATAAAAGGAGTGAAAATCCTTCCTTGTGCTTCCAGAGGTATCCCTGCACCAGTATCTTCAACAGTTACTAACAATTTGATTTTTTCAGTTTCCTCTTGTATGCCACTGAACTTTTTAAAGTTTTCCCAACTTCTCCATCTATCAACTACCCGAAATCCACTCAATGAAGAGCAAGAAGCATTTGATCCAACTTGAACAATGGATAAGCTTTGTCTTAGAACCTCATCATTCACGTCAAGTGGAAGCATCGCTTCATTTGCTAAATGCACAGAGACAAATATGTGCCCCTTGTCTTGTGTGAACTGCAATATAAACAGAAGATGATTAATAAAAAACCTGCAAGATGATAATTTTTCTTCCAGAAAACAAATAAAGAATCCATGAATCAAAAATGCTTTGAATCAATCATAATCAGTCCTACAGAGATTTCAAGGATATACATTACAACTTGGGCCTAATACCCCTAGAAAATGTGCAAGCATATATGCATGCATGCACACCCACAACCACACATACAGACAACCAATCACAGTGCACCAGTTGTCCATGGTCACAACGGTACTTGAACACAGTCTGTTCTATAGACTCAGTGTCAAAGGCGTGGCCACTATATGACAAATTTATGCCCTTTTATGTTGTACAAGTAGTCATGTGCATACATACAAAGCCCTCTTTGATTAATGCACAGAAACAACGGAGATGTGTGAAAATGTGCAAGCACACATGCGTTCATGCTTGCCTGGAGAACTACTGTTACAAAAAGTAAGAAGACTAAGCATAGAAAACACCTTCATTATGTACCAAGGTGCACTATAAGCACAACTACAGAAAGGACCTCACTTTGTGCAGGAGAAATGAAAACATACATACTAGCAGAATTTGTAGCACCATACTGATGTGTGATACCTTTTTATGCCCTTTCTTTCATTCTTACTAGTTTTTTTGAGTTTTTTAAGATTATAAGAATTTAGCTCAAAAGGGAAACTAAATTAACATGACAAATTTTTTACATGATGTGGAGGTAGCAATCATTATTCTGATTATTAAGGAGTTAAGATGGGGGAAAGATTTCAGGGAAGCAAGTGATCCCATTAAGCTGAAAGCAATTAGGTAAATTTGGCCCATCTCTTATTAGAAACCAGAACAAAGGATAATAACCTCTACTACAAACAGGTAAAACTTGTTATAGTAAACACAAAATAGTTTTATAGGAAGCACAACCAGATGTTCCATACCGTTGTCAAGGACCCATTTACGTCCCAAGACTTTTATCTCTATCGCTTATTTTCTTTTGAGTCGGTCTTGTGGTTTTAGAAAGAAGAAGATGAAGCTACCTCTTTATTTATAATTCTAGGGTTTGACTCGGCACTCAAGAGAAGAGAGGTTAACTTATTGAAGTATATTTTGCCTTTTTAATAACATGAAATTGCAAGCAGTGACACACCTCTTGGGCCCATGAATTTCTTACAAAGCCAAAGTGTTTGGTGAAAATACCAAATAAACAAAAGGGCAGGTTCTAAACCAACCTTAATTGAATTCCCAACAAGATTAGTAATAATCTGCCCAAAACGTTCCTGATCTCCAATGACCACTTCTGGTACCTGATCAGATACATAAACAGCCAACTTCTCTCCCCCAAATGAACAAAAACCAAAGAAGCAAGAAATAATGTCAGTATAGCCATAATTATGAAGACGGTGGCAGAAAGCATGAACATAAGAGGATAGGTGGAAGGAATTTGGCTTTCTACCTCTAATCCCTGTTCCTGAGATTTCCCAGAAAAAGGTGATAGGACCTTGTCAAGAACAGTTCGCAGATCAAAAGGGACTGCCTCTAACTCAAGCCTGCCTGATTCAATCTTGGCCTGATCCAAAACCTTGTTGATTAACAATATTAGATCTTTTCCGCAAGCATGAGCAGTCTGCGCATAGTCCAGTTGTCTGGCATCCAGATTCGTATCCATAAGCATTTGTAGCATACCTGTATGGCATTGTATTTTTGGTTACTTTGATGACAATAGCGGAAAATATAAAACCTCCCCCACCTCCATTGTGGCAAGTGTGTGGAAATTAAAAATCCAATATTACCTAAAACTCCATTCATTGGAGTCCTGATTTCATGTGAAACTGTCGCCAGGAACTACAAAAAGAGAACAAGATGTTAAGAAAGATGGAAAAAGCACCAAAGATCAAACGAAGATAATAAATGATCAACACCATCTAAATAACTAAATAAAAGAGATTCAGTCAAAAACTTTCAGTTTCATGACATGGAAATTCAAATGCATAGTGCATGTGATCCAAAATGAACCTGAGATTTTGCTACATCAGCAATCTCTGCACGGTGTTTTAATGCCATCATCTCGCGATAGCCACGTTCCCCTTTGGCTATACGATTAATGGCAGCGTAGAAGATGTGACCAAGAAGTAAAGTGATAACCAGTACTCCAGTAGATGCTGTTATCGCTTGCCAGGGTGGAGGAGGTTTCTGTTTGAACCTGTGACCAAAACAAAAATTAAATTTATTCAGAAGCACGCGATTTGCTAAAATAAAATTAGATAAATGTTAGATTTCTCAGTTTGCATCTATGTAAACTTCAAACACAACAAATGTCTAACCTGCAATGCATCTCATGATTCCTAGTTGGATCTCCAAAATCAAGGTTACTAATATGCAGTAACCCCGTGTCGACCTCATCAGTTCCATACATCTTAATTGGTGCCAACTTGTTAGTTGTATCATAAACATTTACAACAATATTCTGTTTGCTAGCAAGCTGATGTAGAAGCTTTGCAACTAGTGATGGAACATCATAAGAAGCACCTAGATACCTTTCATGAAGCAGCAAACACCACAGAAACAAAGGAAAAATGAACATTCCAAAGGAAGCATATACAAGAAAATAATAAAGAACTATACTTCACTCCATACTATAACAAAAACTGAATATTTATTTACCCCACAGTAGCATTGATGCGTTGCTCAGGCGTAGCATCGGGAGGAAGATGACTGTTGTACACGGCAAAAGTAAGTACAACACCCAGATGATTGGATTTCAACAGCTTGAAAGGCGATGTTAGTACTCCCTTTCCAGAAGCTCTAGCTCGCAAGATGTTCTCTCGGTCTTCCTAAATGAGAACAATTATAAGACTTAAAATGAATATGAACAAGTTCGAGCTTTAAAATGAATATGAACAGACAATTATTCTCCTTGAATTCGGGCGAAATCTCATATGTTAAGATAAATCAAATTTCCTTTTAAGTAAGAATAATTAATTCTGCACCCTCACAGCCTCAGGCCAAATGTGGTTCTCTCTCTCTCTCTCTCTCTCTAAGAATTATTTATTTCACTTCCTTACAGCCTCGCTCTAAAATGTAATACTTTTATACTTGCATTAGTCATGGTGCTAACACATTAAATGGAGAACATGAACTCTCTAATCTAGTAATTAGAAGTCAACTATAGGTAAAAGAAAGTTATAGAGAGTGGAGCAAACCTTTCCAGACATCATATCAATAGAAACAATATGAGATACAGTTTTTTGGGAGAAAATGACAGGTGCATATTCTTCTTGGATTGGTGAAGTGCTAAAGTTCTCTAGGCTACAATCTTGAGCTAAAGTTTGATCCTCGGTTTCCATTTTCTTAATTGACCATCCCTGCTGCTGCTCAAATTCCTCCCTCTCTGAGTGACGAACTCTTAAAGCATAAGCAACACCACTAGTAAGTGGTCTCTCAAAAGCTGTTATCTCGGTATAGTCTTCAAAAGTTTTCTGCAGAATCCAAAACATTGGCAAGGCTTATCATATGACAACAATAAGTACATAGATCAATCAACTTAGTGCATGAAAGTTTTATTTGAACTGGTTTTTACTTCCATTTTTTGGCAAGTCTAGACCGAGGATCATGGTATAAAAGAAAGGTAAAAGGTGATTAGAATATTTCACTATTACCTGATCTATAGCTGAAGGCTGCTTCCCGTGGTGAAATGTGGAAACAAGAAGGGCCAATGCATGAACGTGGTTCATGCTTACATTAAATTGGTCCTGGAGCATCCGAGCACGTTCGTCACACATGCTATCCAGTGTTTCTTTCCTTCTCAAGATTATATCTTCACTCAAGTACCGACATAACCATACGGAAAAAACAACACCAGCTAAGACAAAAACAACCAAAAAGATTTGCCTCCACTTCCCAGTACTTCTGGAGGAACTTTGGGCCTGCTGTAGCAGCTGAGTTCGCTGAGCACGTTGTGTTTCCTGGATCATTTCATGCTTTTGACTCGAAAACTTTTCATGTAACTTAGGCAGGTTAAAGCTCACAAGAAGTCCAACAAGAATCCACAAGCATAATTTTGCAAGACAAAAAGTGGCATGATGATGAAGTTCAGTCATTTGCAATTCATTCTGCAGGAAGACAAAGCCAGGATCCAAGTAAATTTTCTATATCCTTTTCAAATTATGTTGAAAAGAATTATCCAGCTCATGAAATAAATCAACTAAGTAAATGCAGTTAGAGGAGGAATGGATTGCGTGTGACGAGACTCCACCCCCACATGCAGTATCTAGCTCGGAAGTAACTTTGAGTAGTAGATGATTTAACATTGACAATGTGAGTAACAAAGAAAAATCATGTATTCATCCAAAACCAGAAAGCAATCTGATCAACATTTGGGTTGTAAAATCATTCGAACCTAGTTGAGAAGATTTTTTTTAAAATGGATATATGATACATGAAGAAAAAGCTCCTCACATCATTATATCCAAGCAGTTAAAATTAATTTAAGCATTTCTAGCAGTCATTGAAACTAAGAACGGGGTATTACTCACAGCATGCAGCAAAAAAGGGAAATATCTAGTTCTGATGTTAAACGTTTTCTCAATTGACGAACTAGGAAAAGATGATCCTTACAAAGGCCAGATGCATCTATAGACTATGAGTAATTGATTATTGGAAAAGATCCCACCTTTCTGCAAAAGAGATGATTAGAAGAGATTGATATAAACCCCAACTGCGCAATGACCGACACAGTCTTGTCTTTTGAAAATGGTAGGCCAACAAATGTTGAAATGCTCTCATCTATAGTTGGGCAATGAGCGTTGAATTCTACATTTTCAGCTACCAATTTATGCCAGTTCTCTAACATCTGATTCTCTGAACCTATGATCTCGAGACCACGTGTGATGTTACAACTTGTAGGCACTTCATAGCCAGATTCCCTGCAGAATGCCAAAGAAGCAACCTGCAAGATGGAGATAGCAAGAATAAGTACCCCAAATAAAAGAACTGACACATAGGAGCAGTGGCACATTGAAGAACTTCCTTCGGTGTGGTCAAGCAATCCAAAGTATAGCAAGAAATAGCTGTACGTGGCGTAGCGAGAAATTTTCTGTCAGTGGAGTCAATCATGACAACAGAAAATGAATATTTGGCAGAAATATGTGGTCAAGCAATCCAAAGTATAGCAAGAAATAGTTGTACATGGCGTAGCGAGAGATTTTCTGACAGTGGAGTCAATCATGACAACAGAAAATGAACATTTGGCAGAAATAAGATGTGAAAGGCTAAGGATGAAAATTTGACTACAATCTAGTTTAAGGTGTACAAAAAAATAATATAATTTCAGAAGAGAGAATATGCAAGGCCAGGTGATTAATAAACAACTTCACAATAGTTGTTATCAGTATCCTGAAACCATCTCATTCGTTTTCTCTTCAGGCTATGAGGATCATTATATTGTTTCATCATCTTGAGGTATTGCAGATTCCTTATTAGATGGAAAGATTTTATGATACTAGAATGGTAGAAGAGAAGTTTTGAAGATCGGTATTTGCCTAAGAAATATTTGTTGCAGTGATTGTGCCACTTTCGTATTTTTTTTTCAGTAAAAAGGAGTGAGGGATTTCACTTACTTTTTGTAATATTTTTAGTTCTTGAATTAAGAAATTTCCATTCTTCTTAAGAATTTTACATATAACTAGGACTAGCATTTTTGAGTAATCAAAATATTGAATTTTGTGATATTCAACTAAGTAAAAATTTCTCTCTCAATTCATCTTCCTATTTCTTCTCTCTTTCTCTTGTATTCTATATCAGAAATATATCCCCATGTTTAAAACACAATTCATCATCAAGACTAGAATTAGAATATCATCATGAAAACTACTATTGAACTCATCGGCATTATTATTATATCAATAAACTTATTGTGGCATTGTAGCATTATCATTAATTCATTATATCAATAAACTCATTGTGGCACTTTTATTTTATATAACCCTACTTTAAGATAGCATAGAGCTCAAACAGAGTAAGTAGTTTCCCACCACCTATTCGTAGACTGAAATGGCGAAAACGCTATTATTACTAATATTTGGCGCATATTGCTACAAGATGCGAAGAAAGCTAAGAAAGTTTTTCCTCACAGAAATTTCAATCATCAAAATTCAATTTAGACAAACATGTTCAGGTTGTTCAGAACATTCAGATTCACGGCTTCCTAGTTTGAGCAATAAAAAACACTTCCTTACTGGCCGTATTAAAAAGAAAACACCTAGAGAAAATTTAATGTCAAACATTTGCCACACTCACCCTTACTCGTCAGTGTTTCAACAATTGCTCGATAGATAGAGGTTAAGAAAAATAAGTAATCATCAAAAGCAGATACTACAGAACTGTTTACATTAAAAGCAAAATTAGAGAGAATCCATAGTAATTAAGACCGAAGCTCTGATTACAGAAGCAATAGACGACATACCCGATCTCTTTCGGTGAATAAAGAATCTAAAGCATGAAACTCTTCCTTGCTCACATTGCAATATTCCAGCAAGACTTGAGCTTTAAATTCACTTGAAACTGAAGTCTCCACTTTCTGCTCCGAATGACCACCATTCGAGCTAGTCAAGACCCAAAATAACCCACACAGAGCAATCATAAGCCATAAAAAGACTACTACTCTCCATTTCTTACCATCTGCTGTTCTGTGTAATGATACCCAAGCCTTTTTTTGCTTTAAAGAGGAACATAACTTGCCATTTGAGCTAGAGTTCTTACAATTTAAAGACATCTTGAATAAAACCCACTTAAATATCTTGAGAAGCAAGTTCCAGACACCTTAGAAAAGCTCATCAAAAATCAAGCAGATTCAAGAAAAACCCATCATAACAGAGCCCACAAAGTTAAATTGCCAGTTCTTGAGCACGAAGGCTCACAATTTCAATCAAAAAAAGCCCTCGAGAAGCAAACATCCAAGAGGAATTACACAGGGAATCAAAATCTGTAGGTATTCAGTAGAACAGTAAATTCTGCAGAAAAACAGAGCTCCAATATTTCGCACAGCATTTGAATAAAATGATTCTTTCGCTGACGGCATAAAAATCCCATCAAAAACCTTGCTTGATATGGTGAACAAATAGAGGAAGGACAATCATGCCAAACAAAGAACAGGGCAGTTATTGATTTAGCAAGCTGTGATGGAATCAACAAAATGGGACAGTAAATACAGGCCCTCTCTTTGCTAAATTGGGTTTTCACAGAGAGCCCTTCGGGAGCAAGAGATTTTTTTTGAAAAAAAAGAACGAAAGAAGCAACCAAAGCTTTATCAAAGAGAAGTAATCATCAGGAGAAATTGGATTAAAGAAACCCAGTTGGTTTCACCATAAATCCAACTGGAATCAATTATCAGAATGTGGGATAAATTATGTGCCTTTATTTTCTCTCTCTTTCTTGAGCATATGCCTTGTGAAGGTTTGGTACACTGCATCATTATCTCATTATCTGTGGGGAAGGTTAAGCATAAGCAAACAAAACAAATTATCAACATCAATAAAATCAAATGTAAAAATTGATAAAATTAAAATAAAATAAAAAAACTAGAAAGTCACCATTTTGCATGTCTTTTGCTTTTGAGAATTGATGAAAGAGACCCAACCATTCAGCAGCATTAAAAGATGGGTATTTGTTTTTTTCTCCCACTGCTGCAGTCACAGGTCCTATGCTACATACAGATGCCTTATAGTCTATACATAGAGAGAGAGAGAGAGTAAAAAGGAAGCCAACCACTGTGTTTTATGTTGTTCAGTTCAGACCTCTGAAAGGGGGAAAAAAGTGTGTGTGTGACAGGCATCTATGCTTTTTATGATGCGCCGGTAAAATAAAATAGGGAAAAAATGTAGTTAGTCCCCAATCTTTAGAGTATAGCAAATCGGTCCCTTCCTAGGTTTTTTACTCGACTCATCTCAACGTTTCGATTTTGTTTCGCGGTCCATGGTAGCACGGAATTTCCATTCAACTCACCGCTAAAAAATAATAGAAAAGGCAGTCGATCATGTATATGTGCCAATCAATAAAAAATTTACAATAACTAAATAATGATATATAATATCGATCGGCAATAGACTTCAATTACTGAAAATAGGATGATCCTTCAGCAAAATTTGGATAAATTAAATAGAAAGTAAATTTACCTGTAATATCTGTTTATGATTTACTCCAACATTTAAAATTTGATTGATCGGTAAAGATACATGTACTTGGGTCCCGCCCAAGAGAGAATTTCAAAGTTAGAAAGGATATATTATGCTAATTAGTGATATATTGAGGACAAAGATACAACTAGAGTCAAATGTGAGGACGAGGTATGTAATTTATCCAAAAATAAAAGAGGTGTAGAAATAATAGATGTGGTGGACCTGTGGTTAATTTAATTGGGGAACCAGGAACAGCAGGCCAGTTGCTAGAATACGCCTAGTAGTAAAGATTCTAAAACTACACTTTATTAATAAGACAATAACTAATGAATGTGGGCAGCGATGGAACCTTACTCTTTATATTGAAGTATTTATGGCAAACACGACATAAATTTTTTGAAAATAGATTTTGTATAAAAATATTTTTAAAAAATATGTAGTTAAAAAGTAAAAAAAAAAGTTTATGAATTCAAGTACAAAATTATTTTATTAAAAGAATGTGTGATTAAAAATTAATTTGGGAAAAATTGAGTTTGAAAGAATCTCTAACAGATAGGGGTTACCAATACTTTTAAGGAATT
This sequence comes from Fraxinus anomala, assembly GCA_903798345.1. Taxonomy (NCBI): domain Eukaryota; kingdom Viridiplantae; phylum Streptophyta; class Magnoliopsida; order Lamiales; family Oleaceae; genus Fraxinus; species Fraxinus anomala. The sequence goes on from CAIGRN010118160.1 coordinate 16,320, forward strand.
ATTTTAATCTTTGTTTCTATCATTAATTTATTTTCCATTGGGAAGAATTTATAAACGAACAAAAATAACTTGTAGAGAGTACCTATGAATTCATTAAAATATTATTGAAAATAAAATTTAATCATTCATAAATTTCACTAAATGGATTTTTGAAGTTAACTTGCTAGTTTATCAAATATATTTAGATAGGATTTTGGACTTTAGAATTCTTTCTCAAAGGACATTCATTGATTTCAAATATATTTAGTCTTTGTTTGGTGGGAATTGAAATCAGATTTTTAGTAAATTTTCATAGAAGTTAATGAAATGTATGATTGAAAAGTTGTGAGTTCATAAAATATGTGATTGAAATGAATTGTTGACTTTAACTTAAATTAAAATTTAGATTTTAACTGATACTGAACATAGACTTAATTAGATATTAAATGGTAGATGAGGTTTGATAATCAAACATGTCGTCACCATATCCAACAATATAATAGATCGATCATTTTCAATGTTGGAAAACGGGACGAGTCTCCCATGTCCACATGAGAACTAAGTTGGGTGTCGGGTGGATCGTTTCGAATATTTCAATATCCAGAACCACTCATTATATTTCGAATATTATGTAAATGGAATCATTAGGATCCATGTAATATTGGAAGCAAATCTAAATTCGAACCGTCGATTCCCGTTCGGTTCGGTTGTACCCATTAAATTTTTTATGTGCATTTAATAAACATTTCTATAGAGGTCCTTTCAATGGATATACTTATTACACTACTACTCGACACTATTTTTATAAGGAAGAAAAAATGAGCTAAGTAATCTTCAATAAACAAAATAGTAGAGACTAAAAATCATTGAAAAATGAGAAAATTAAGACATTAGAAATTAAATTAAAGTTTAAGAATAATTTATTTTTTCTTAATAAATCTTTTCTGATCCATAAGTGGTGCATTTTGCCTAAATTATGAACATATCAAGTTCAATTGTCACGTGTTATTTAAAAAAAAAATTATAGAAATCACTTAAGTTTGTAAACAATGTAAGAAAATGAAAAACTCGAATTACAAATAATGAACATTTTAATTCATCAACTTACACCATAATCTAGCTTAAAATTTTTGATTTCCAGAAAGCTGCTAATATTTGAAATGCAACAATCTGATACGAGACGCGAAAAAAGAAAAAAAAGAGCCAATCTTGATTTCATAGGGTTAGATTATAGAGTTTTAAACAAATTACTACTACCCAAATTGAGATTTTTAGGTTTTGTATTTTTTATTTTACCCAACATACAAATTGTAATGAAAAAAATTATGTAGAAAATCGATTACATTCAATTACCCATGGTTATGGTTCAAGAACCAAGAACTTATCTTGACCCAATCGATTTTCTGTTCCAGTTCTTAATTTTTTTTTCTTAAATCGGACCAGAACCACCAATTTCGATTCAGAAGGTTCGATTCTGGTTAAAATGCGCAAGTCTAGCGAGAACAAAAGGAAAAAAGAAGGAAGAAAGAAAAAAAAAAAAAAAACTTGCAGCACTAATGAGTTCTGCTACACACAGGGTCGTTGACAGAATTTAAAAATAGAAAAACACATGCAGCATTATTGGACAGTTATAATTTTTTTTCACCCATGAAGGTATTGCCAAAGCGGTACATGTCAAAGCCTATGTTTTTGAACCTTGCTCGAGTAGCTTTATTCAGCACCAATCAATGGACAGCACATGCGCTATTCAACGGTATCTATCATCCACTATGTATGTTTTGCTTTTTTGTATAAGTAGCATGATTGTATTTGAATTTTTTTTTTATAAAATTTGATGAATTATGAATTGTTGGATATGATTGGTCTCAAAAAATGCATGGTTCAAAGTACTTGACTTAGCTTTTTAAATTGAAAAATGATGAAAGTACAAAGAAATTTATACAGAAATTTGAATTCTCAGTCACATGATGCGGGCCCCAATGATTAAATATTGGAAATAAAAAATGTTACTCCCACCTTTGGCTGTGTCTGTTCCATAGGTAAAATTCCAGTACCTATAGCATGGTTAACTTTTAAATTTGTCCAAACAAGCACTTATCTTGATTACAAAACGAGTAGAAGATTGCCCTAATCTTAGTGTAAAGGGTCGGTCAGGATTAAAAAATGAGTAGACGATTGACCATGCTTCCACTTCTTAGATTAGGTCATGATAAAGATTAATCTTTTATAGCTGTATTATCATTCTTTTTCAGCAGTGATTATTTCCTCTTTTATGTCTGCACACAGATAACCGTCATAACACACACAACACAGGTGACGCCGCATATTTGGCAATATTTAATTTCACATGGAGCCCACATCCACGTGAGTTTCCCGTTGAACTTCTGTAGGGGATTTTTCTGTACAAATGGAAAAATCCTAGTTATAAAACCGCATACATGTTAGGATTGTTTAGAAAAAAATCCTAAAAAGGCACAAATAATCACTAAAAACGCAAAGCTGTAAAAATATTGAAATCATTCCTCTATTAATAGTGGCTGATAATCTTCATTGTAGCTATATTCCCGAATAATTTCAGATTATACCTGCCATTTCTCAGCAAACTACGCATAGAATCTAACGGTCAATATTAATCATAGAATCAATTTACATACAATGCTTGATTTAAGCTTTGTATGAGGCTTATTAAGCCAAGACTGTAACGATACAGTTACCCTTTTTCTTCCTTGGCGACACTAATTTCCATTTGGAAACAATAATTTTGTATGAATGAGTACAATAATTTGCTAAATCTAAAATTAAAAGAAAAGAATAAAACCTTTGCCCCAACAATACAAGAGTAGAACAAATCTGTATTATCTCATCATTCTTGTAGGATTTGTATGAGATTAACTGTGTATACGACCCAATTCGTAGCAGTAAAATTGCAACCTGCAAAAGGAATTAGTGTAAGAAAATCGAACTCTATAATCCCATAAATAGGAAGCAAATAACAGGTTATAACAACACAATTCCATGGAAGATCCAGATACATAGTTAAGAAAAGATGCAGGTTACATATATATATAGTTAAGAAAATATGTTGATGTTAAGCAAAAATTTTAACATGACCCGAACATTGCATGATCCACAAGATACCTAGTTAAGGCATACATCAAAGTCTAATTACCGACTTTAATGCTCAACCTTTTGTGCTTCTCCAGACTAGAGCTATAATTTAACAGCTAAGTCAACCAAACTTTCTCCAATTTGGATCATTGTCAGTGAGCCTCATCATAAGTGATCATCCTATAAGATTTACTAAGTTTATTGCAAGTAATTTCTTTATGCAACATCTACAGGATGAAGATTTCCAAATAGTAAGGACAGTAGAATTTTTTCTTCTGCCATTCCATGTATTCGAAGTTACTTTCTTGCTTCAAAAGGATATAGCATTTCAGGTCACACGGTGTTTTCATCACAAACACAGCAGACCCAAAAACATCAAGCAAAGATTAGTGTTCTTTCCTCCATCGTCATCAAATCGAGCAAACTAATGAAAGCACAGGGACAAATAAGCATATTTGCTCATGTCAATTAACAGTGCTTGTGATGCTCTGAGATTTGATAATATAAGGAGGTTGTGTGTTTGGTGTCATAAATTCTTGGTGCCTAGTCGAACTGAGTCACTGACTATAATATGAGGGGTTGTAGTGTAAGTTTTTTCAAATTAATATTCTCTAGACAACTTATATTTAAAGTCAGCAAACAGAAATCAGAAAGGCGCGAACTGTCATTATGCAACCCAGAAACAAATAAAAATCCTAGAATACTCCAAACTAAAAAAAAAAAAAATATATATATATATATATATATATA
>CAIGRN010118175.1:0-33368 GCA_903798345.1 Fraxinus anomala
GGGGGGGGGGGGATTTTCTTTCTTTATTTTATTTTGGTAATGTTTTGGGGCAATCTTTTAGGTATAATATAAGAGAAAAATTCCGTGACTTAGGTGGAAGAGCCGCATTTTAAGCAGAAAAGAAAGAAACCTCACATTGAAGAAGAAGGAATTCACCGTTTGGATCAGATTTTAGAAGATTGAAGTGAAGATTTTCTTCACATTTATATGATTCGGGTGATGACTTCCTTTTATTTTTCGTGTATTTCTTATATTAATATGCTAGACTAAGTTAATTGTATTGGATGGATGATGAACCTCTTTGATTTTTAGTTTTTAATCGAGACTTGTTATTTTTAGCTTAATTCTCGCGTTGTGATTCCATAAATATGCTTATTCATATTGTTTTAATGTTTGCGCATCATTAGGGCAATAAGTTGCTTATTCGTAGTGTTAAAAAATTCACGATAGATAGAACACTAATTATAGAACACATAACTAATAAGTATTAGGAATAATATTAAAATTTCAATGCATGTTTGTCATATGAATGCGAACTAGTAATATGATTGTGTCGTGATAAACATATATTTATTATATCTTGGGAAAGAATAGTAAATAAAAGTTGAATTATCGATCGTCACAATTGGAAGGATTGAATTAATTGTCACAAGTTGAGAATTGAAGTTAAGAGTCGATTAGTGGAGTCGGAAATCCAATATATTCATCACTTTTAATTTAAAAAAATAGTAATTGCTCGCATAGCTATAAAACGTAGTTAGATATAAATCAAACATATTTTGTCACAATCACGAATTTACATATATCGAATACACTAGAATTAAGATTTACACTTTGTGGGACGATAACTCTCTCATCACGATTATTACTTATACAACGATTCCGTACGTTTGTGGGATTATTTCATAACAGTTACACCTAAGCGAAATGAGATACTCAACTTTGCATACTACGTATCTGCGTTTTGTTTTCGCATCTTAGAAACAAGATGATGTGTGGCAAGGGCATAAATTTCTGGCTACACATGATTGAATGGAATTTCACCTTTTGATCACAGTAGCAAAATCCTTCTTTTAAGTATATTTTGCGAAACTAAAACCCTGTTAGTAATAGTGTAACTTATATGCCGAGACTCCTCATGTCCTTGGTATTTGCTACATTATTATTACCTAGGATAGAAGTGACAGGTTCACAAGCCAAAACCTGTCTCCACAAAAAAAAAAAATAATCCTCGATTTGGCTTGGTTTGTCACGCTTTGGACATCGTGACATGGATCGTTGTGGCCCCATGAAAATGACTCCTTCGCTGGGAAGATGCGATAGTCTTGGTAAATATCCTTTTTACCTTCCTTCCCTTTGTGATGGCACAGACACCAAAATAATTATATTTATCTTCTCTATACATGCTTAAATTTTTAGATATTATGATTTAACACCTCGAAGATTCTCTCTCGCAAAAAGGTCAAACATATGAAAGAACTTTGATTGGAAAAAAAAAAAAAAATAGTCTACATGAGAGAATAAATGTAGAAATTAAATTGTACTTTTTAGTAGTTTAAACTTTCTTATGTGAAAGTTCAATGAAATGATTGTTTGACTATAAGTAAATAGTTAATGAAATGATTGTTTTACTATAAGTAAATAGTTAATAAAATGATCATTTAACTTTTAAGTAAATACTTCTCCACCACAAATCACACCTTTCGTAATACATTATGTAATACTTTAAGAACAATATTTTTTTAAAATAATATTTACATAATATTTTTCTCACTTTCATTTTAAATAATCTCTTTAATAATTATATTACTATATTCTTCTCTCCTTTGAAGACTTCTCACCAAAAAGAAAAAATAATTCGAACTGAGTCTATATGCATGTTGGTCGGTCCGGATTAGCCCATTCATTTGTTACACTTTGTGAAGCAGTCGCTCTATTTAGGGGTGTTGTCACACTTGATTCAATGAGACGTGCTGTCTCGACTTTTGTTCTTATCTGAATAAATCACATGTCACTCCTCTTGGGAAGTGGGAAGACATGTTGGCATCTTCTCATTTGGTAATAGGAAATAGATAAGAATTTGATAGTGATTTCAAAGATTGCAATCATACAAAATCCACGACGTGTTACGGCACTTTTCGCTCGTTTGAATAGGAAATGCATGCAACACCGTCGGTTTATCCATCGATGTCCCCTTCTTTTACTGTAAACCAGAAAACGCCATTGCCTGATTAATCAACAACAAATGGAAAAGATGCCATTGATCAAACTGCTCAAGATATTTTTGGGGTCTCCAACCTTCTATATAAAGGATGCAATCTACTGAACATTAGCATCTTCTTTCCAACCTTCAAAAAGGAAACTAATAGTTTCCCCTTTCTCCTTGTCCAGAGAATGGCTTCAAAATCTGGCAAAACCAAGTTAGCAAATTATGTGCCACTTTATGTTATGCTTCAGGTAAGTCTCAAAAAAGTTCCATTACTAACATACTGTCTAGTACTATACAATTCATCTTACCAAACTAAACTCTAATGTACTCTTTTTCCTTTGTTCATTAATGACAGTTGGGAGTTGTTACCAGAGAAAACAAATTCCCGGACCAAGAAAAGTTGGAGAAGCAGCTCAAAGCGCTAAAAGCTGTTGGAGTTGATGGTGTAATGGTAGATGTCTGGTGGGGAATTATAGAGGCCAAAGGTCCCAAAAAGTATGATTGGTCTTCCTACAAGAAATTGTTCCAACTCGTTCAAAAATGTGGATTGAAAATACAGGCTATAATGTCATTCCACCAGTGTGGTGGCAATGTAGGAGATGCTGTGTACATTCCTATCCCAGATTGGGTACTTGCTGTTGGAGAAAAAGATCCCGATATTTTCTACACTAACCGATCAGGTACCAGGAACCAAGAGTACCTCTCACTTGGTGTGGATAACCTGCCTCTCTTTGGAGGTCGAACTGTTGTTGAGGTATGACTTGTAATAACTCGGATTTTCTTTAGTAATATGAACTCTTCTGCTTTATATGTTTTTGACATGTACAAATTCTCATGTATAGATGTACAGTGATTACATGAAGAGCTTTAGAGAAAACATGTCAGATATTTTGGAAGCTGGAACCATTGTAGACATTGAGGTAGGACTAGGCCCTGCAGGAGAGCTCAGATATCCATCATATCCTGAGACTCAAGGATGGAAGTTCCCCGGCATTGGAGAATTTCAGGTGAGATAAAGACTAGTATGTTACCCCCCTTCTTTCAAATAAATCAACCGAGCCCCATTCTAACAGGAAAATTGATATTATGATTGCAGTGCTATGACAAGTATTTGAGACAACATTTCAAGGAGGCTGCAACCAAGGCAGGGCACCCAGAATGGGACCTCCCAGATGATGCAGGAACATATAATGACACCCCTGAGAAAACAGGATTTTTCGGATCAAATAGGACTTACCAGACAGAAAAGGGGAAGTTTTTCTTGACATGGTACTCTAACAAGCTACTAGACCATGGGGATCAGATACTAGAGGAAGCCAGCAAAGCCTTCTTGGGATGCAAAGTCAAGCTCGATGCTAAGGTACGTGTTATTAGCAAAAGATTAATATGAATGGACGTTAATGAGAGAGTCGTGACTATCATCATAGTAAAGTACTACAAGTAACTGTCTCTATGAATGTTGTGGTAACCTTTTACGAATCGGTATCTGTTATGGACGGACTTCTGGTCTTATTTCGTGCTGTGTTTCACAAATCTCCGATTTTTCTGCACAAACAGGTTTCTGGAATCCACTGGTGGTACAAGGATGAAAGTCATGCTTGTGAGCTAACATCAGGATACTATAACCTAACTGGCAGGGATGGATACCGGCCAATAGCAAGGATGTTGTCCAGACATTATGGAATCTTAAATTTCACATGTCTTGAAATGAGAGACACTCAACAACCGGCGGAAGCTAAAAGTGCACCTCAAGAACTTGTACAGCAGGTTGAACAGTCAAATTTTCCCTCAAATTATTGAAAACATAAAAATAGTAACTTTTTAAATGTTATAGGTACCTTTGGTAGTAGTTACAACTTGTGACATAGCTCCCTAAACTGTAGATATGCAAAATATGGGGTGTCACAGTGTATCGTCTATCATATACATCTATACTTCATATTGTGTCTTGAGTCATATAAATCCAACATCGGCTGTGTAAGTAAAAATGTCGTCTTGTGTTCAGTCATGTTACGTATGATTTTCTTTTAACACATTAAGATGTAAATCGTGGTAATTTCTGGACTATATTTATGCAGGTTTTGAGTGATGGATGGACGGAAAATATTGATGTGGCTGGCGAAAATGCACTTCCAAGATACGATCCTGCAGGTTACAATCAAATCCTTCTGAATGCAAGGCCAAATGGTGTCAACAAAAATGGTCCTCCAAAACTGAAAATGGCTGGAGTGACCTACCTTCGTCTGTCAGATGAGCTATTGGAAGAGAAGAACTTCAGCATATTTAAAACATTTGTGAAGAAAATGCATGCTGATCAAGTAAGCATCCTTCTCGCAATGCTTTTAGGGGATAAATCGTGAAACAAAATGCGCAAGTTTCAAAGTCATGTCGTGTACAACTAGACAAAATTGAACGTGATTAAGGAAAAGAAGAATGTGACCAAATCCGCCAATTAGCATATGCAGTTCACTGCACTTTAATGGCATAATAACAAAAACTAATATAGCTAGTGCTATTTCTTTTTTCATATTCTTATTGCTGTCGCATTTTCGCAGGATTACAGTCCAGAGGTCACTGACGTAGCTCCATTGCAGCAATCAAAGCCAAAGATTTCAATTGATAAACTTTTGGAAGCAACCAAACCAATCAAGCCATTCAAATGGGATGAAGAAACGGACATGAGTGTTGGGTAGCAGATCAACTACTTCAAACATAGGCATGTAATAAAGATCGTTTGAATGATAATATGAAGCAATAAGTACTTGAGATGCTGAGGAGTGTAATTTCTGAATAAAAGGATCCAAGTTTCCGACCTCCACTTGTACAGGGAAATTTGGTCTGGCGTTTGTGTAAAATAAGAAGTTTAAATAAATAAATTTGTCCTCTATTGGACAGCTTAAGTTTTCTAACAATGTATCTTTAATATAGTAGATAAAGGCCGTGCATCTTCAAGTCTCACCGCCACTAATGTATGAAAAGTAAGTGCGTGTGTGTCTATATATATATATATATATATAAGATCTTTAATGAAAAACCAATTCAGCGTGCTCATGAGAGAGCGTGTTGAAGAGTAAATTTAGCTCTTGTTTCACAATCATTATTTTCGAACTTTTTTTTGACTATATACTTATTTTCAACCACACATTCACAAAATACAATATTCTTCACGTAAATTTAAAAATTTTCTCCATTTTTTAATCACACATTCTCCTAAAAATCATTATTCAAAACATTAGTTTTCCCAAATATGCCATCAAACTGGGGCTTAAATTGTACAATCAATTTTAACGTGTTGAAAAATCCCTCCATCCCACTTGACAATATCACCACACGGTTACGGTGTTTTTGGTATGATGATCACATTCCTAAGCCTAGATATAATAGTTGAAAAATTGTGTCAATCTATGTCTATGAAACCAATTGAGCAAGAAACAAATCCAGATTGTCTTAGCACTGGCACTCTAATAGTGGCCTTATGTGTCCACATTTATATGTATGGTCATCAAGTCTGTGTATCCTACAAATGGGAGGTTCCAACTCCTACATGTTAGGTATTGTGTCTTAGTTTAAATAGTTATAAAGATGAATGACTTTATTGTTATTATTATCAAATGTGACAAATGTATTTATAAACTATTCTAGTGTCCATTTATTGTACAATTATAGTAGTAATATAATCGAGTATCTATTGATTTTTTCACGTCTAAGGTGTTAGAATTGTGGCAAATATCTAGTAGTTATGAGGGAATAATTACTACATTATTATAAATGCATTTATTTATTACTTGTTTGAATCTGTGTTATTATTTATTGCTTCAAATGAATAAATAATAGAGGTAGAAGAATAAGTACGTGCGACATAGTAATCATAATTAAAGAGTTGTGATAGTGAAATATATGTCGTGGTATTATATTCTTGAACTGTCATTAGCCAAATGCACCAATGAGACACGGGCATCCTTAGTGTGGATAGGATAGCACATATTGCACTCCTTTCTTTTGGATAAAGTAGTTAATTTCACGAATTTGAGTGTGTGTACACTAGGAGGGAATATATGAATGCTTGATATATGAACAAGTTCATAGGATGACATATCATACAAATTCCACATAAATATCTTTAGTGTCAATTAACCATTTCACAATTATAGTTGTGAAACTAATCTTTCTACTTCAGATCATCATGGAAACTTTATGTAAGGATTGTTACACTTTGATGGTGTTAAGATGGCACTCTACTCAAGGATTACTAATATGACAACAATTGGATGTGACGTGAATCACATGAAGATTGATAGTAAGAGATTCTATCATGTCAAACATAGACTTATATACGCTAATTCCTTGGCCAATGCAGAGTTGTGATTTGAAAATGAGTTTTCGAATATGAACACTCTAAGTCAATTACTTGAAGTGACAAATAATATAAATGGTGATATGAGATTGACACATTTTGTATTTCGTAACCAACTGAGATATAGTAAATAAAGGGATTTTATTGCACATTAGCAGGGCACAAAAGGAATTGTCATACCACATGACTTATTCTTATATGAATTAATTAATCAATGAATTAATGAATAAATTAAAATTGGTCTAAATTTAATTTATTCTTATATTCATTATATCAATATAATAATTATATTATCGTCATCGTTGATCAGAACCTAATGGGTTACACACAAGGATAAAAGTTGGAAGATCGAAATGAGAAATTGATTAAATGAGAAATATAAGATTTAATTAATTGTCTACATGGGCTGTATAGCTATTAAATAATAGGTCTAATTAATTAATATGATTAATTAATGAAAAGTTTCACGGTCAACCTAAAAAAAAAAAAAAAAAACTATTTTCCACATTATTAACCAAAAATTTTTATTTTTCAAAATAATGTTTAGTTCTTTTTTGTAACAGAAAGTGTTGTATTTTCTGCAATACTTGTAATGTGTAACAAATGACGAAACATGGATGGCAAACTTTATTATGCACATTCTACCATTATTGTCATCGCCACTTGTAACGCATCGTGTTACACCACCATCCCAACCATCCACCAGTATCACCATCAATTGTTATACACCATGTTACAAGTATAACACAATTTTAACATATTTGAGTTACACTTGTAACATAGAGTGTTACACCGTTGCCGCCATAGATGCCCATAAAGCACCACCACTTGTTCCAAACCCTCATTCTACCCTTACACCACCACCTCTTCCTCAAACACAAAAACCACCATCACCACATGCAACTCCTCCCCATTCCTTCTCCATACAAACATGTCTTTTGAAACATGTCCTATTACAATATTTGCGTCTTTTGGCACACAACTTTCAACTATTATTTCTAGGCCCACTCATTTGCAGATTCTGTCATTTGACCCTACACTATCATATTTCTTCATATTCACTTGAAAATATTTTGTGCATCTATTTTGAGTCCTTTTATAATACAAAGAGAGTTCCAAACATCACTATGTTCGTTATTCTTCATAATTTGGATTTCTTCTATCACATGACGTGAACGTTGTATCTTGAAAGATGAGTGTTAGAGTTTGTTAATACATGTGCTGGGCATTAATGTTTTAAGATAAAAGAGTCAAACTCTTATCTCAATAATATATAATTTTCTGCACCGCATCTCTTTTTTCTGTATTTTTGTAAGTCTTTATTCTATTCGTATATGAATGCTAGTATAGGGTGGAACAATGATTAATGAGCTGGGGGCTTGCAATTTCTTTTCTTTTTTGAAAGAGGACTTTGACAGCCGAGTGTCATTTAGCATCAAATAGAATTTTATTTAAGTTGACATTAGAGTTAGCAACGAAATAAAATTATTAAATTTATTTTGGTAGTCATCTTTGAATAGCTATATAAGTCCTATAAAATTATTAAATTTATTTTGGTAGTCATCTTTGAATAGCTATTTAAGTCCACTGCTTAATCGTTTTCATGTTGATATGTGTTACATAGCTTGTCACGAGTTCTTCAAAGTGATACCAAAATCTAATCCTGATGATCGAGAAATATAGGTAAAAAAAATAAGCCAAAAGTATGATTGTCACAACTTAGATTTATTAAATTCATTTCGTGCAACAATTTTTTTTATCCATTGCAACTTCATCATTTACGATTTTACAAATTGAAAGTTATTTTACGAAATATGTCATGAGTACATCAAAACGTACAAAAAATATTTCCTAACGTAAAAGAATTTTAATTCAAAATTGACCCAAGTAACTTGGTGAAATAGGGCAATTGTAAATTTTCTCCAATTTCTTCTTTTGGGAGGTGGGTGGGCTTGGGCTAATCCACCCACACCTGGATATGCCCTGTGCTAGTATTTAACAGGCAAGAATATTATTTAGTGAAAATTACACCACGTCCTTTTTTTAAGTTCTATTTTCAAAAATAAGATTTAAAATTTTTTTTGTACAAAAATTAGGTGATAATTCAATTTTTTCATTTTTAAATAATAATATTATAAAACTAAATTAATCTACCTACCTACCCAATCACACTCCACCGCACCCTCCGCCCCATCCCACGCCAAACACATTTCAATTTTTTCTTCCTACTTTCTCTATTCTCTCTACTCTACTCTCTTCATCACCCACACTCACAGCGACGACGCCACTCATCATTGTGAGCATTGGCACAGTGATCGGCAAGAGAACTGAACTTGCACAGTGATGCTTAGTGCCGCTCAACCAGAGAACTGGCTGCTTAGTGGTGCTTAGGGAGCTGCACGTAGCGGCACTCAATTCACCACTGTGCGATGCTCTTTGAGATTATTTTCAGATCTGCTACATAGTCAGTATTTTTGGGTAATTTTTATTAGTTGTTGTTGATGTTTTGCAGGTGGTGGTGAGATGGTGGTATTTTGCAAATGGTGGTGGTGATGTGGTTTTGTAGTGATTTTTATTGGTTGTCATTAGTATTGATAAGTTGTTCGAATTGTTAAATGCTACTTGTCACATGTTCATTTGCACAAGTCACAGGTCCCTTGTTACAGGTCATAATTCAGTTGTCAAAATTTAATATGCACTTGTCATGTTATGGTACCAGTTCACAGATCACATGTTATTGTACATATATCACAGATCAATTTCCTTAGGTTATATATCACTGATTTATGGTCATAGGCCACATTTTACAAGTCACGTGTCATATTGCATAGATCACATATCAATGACAACAAATTTAGATCAGTATAAACTGATTACAGATCAGATATCACATGTCTATGTGCCTTGATAACATGTCACATTTCATATTACATATGTAACAGATCAATATACACAAGTCGCATACGAAAAGAACTAATGGCAAGTCATTGTATCAATATCACATGTAATAGTTTATAAGTCATATGTCACATGTAACAATTCAAAGGTCACATATCATAGTGCATATGGCATAGATCCATATCAACAGTTCACATATCACAAATAACTTATCACAGACCATTGGATCAATATCACAAATAACAATAGATCTTTGTACTTTTCATCATAGCAACTCACAATTTACAGGCCAATGGATCTTTTCAATTTTCATCACAGTAACTCACGATTGAAACTTCAACATTGTTTCATAAATTCAAAAATAGGAGAATACAACAACAATACAATGTTAGCCGCCACTGATTGTGACTTCAAAACCCTTCATATCTACTTCGGGATGATCACAATTATCAATTTGCTATTATCACCTCAATTTGTGATCGTTGCCTTAAAAAATTCTGATATACTGTGACGATAACTTCCAATTTGTGATCTAAATAGTCCGATTATTTTCAATTGCCAGATTCTGGCTGTGGTAATTGAGAATATAATAGATCTTTGTGGCTTTTTTCTTTTGTTCAATAGTGGTCACGATTTGTTCTTCTTTGGAGAGTTTAGTTTGGAATGGCAACTGAATGCTTGATTTTAGGATGTATATTTAATATATTTTAATTTATATATATAATATATATTACCTAATTACTGAAATATTCAACCTTCTTTCTTAAAGTTGAAATGGTGTATAGTTAAGATCTGATATATGTATTGTTCCCTATTATTTATATGAACGAAATTTACCAACCACCACTACAAAATCAGAAATCGCCATTCCTTGCTTAAATCAACCACAAAAAGAAAAGACGCCACAGATTATTTTTTTATTCCTTTATTCTGCGTGTCTTTACTCTAGATTTTTTTGGGATCCCTTCTTTCCCAACACTATAAATTCATGCAGTATCTCAACTCATTTCATCAATAACTAATAAATTTCCTTCAGAATAATACAAGAAAATCCTCGTTATTTACTATGGCAAGCATTGTAACCTTTAAACCCAGTAGTTTGCCAAAGAAAATGTCATTCCCCAAACCCGCAGAATTACCGGGTACGATGCCAATTAACACCGAGCCAACAAGTGGGAATGGAGGGCTCATACAAAAGATGCAACTCAGTTCACGCAGATTAGTTAAAGGCCCTCTAGCTGTCACAACTGATGCTCCTACAGAGGTGAGTAATTGAAAACCTTCGTCTTCCTTTTCTCCCTTATCATCGTATATTGTTCATGAGTACGCAGTAGTGAACACGACTGCACTCCGCATATTTTTTGGATATTGATGATCCTTGGTGTCATGATCTCCTCCAGCAACAAGAATGTGGCAGAGAAACCTTAATGGAAATGAAATGAAGTCCATATATCTTGCATGGCTGATCAGGCTCTGTTTGTACTTGCACGTAGTTATTATTTCATTGTCTAGAATACACCAAAAATCTTTCACCATCAATCTCTCCTTAGAAATTTCCGACTTAGGGGTCCACCCAGTATGCACAAGACAAAGATGATTACTTGAATTTATTTAAATATTATTTTCTTCTTCTTTTCTTCTAGTTATATCAGGCTTCCTATAAAGCCTGGACACTCGTGCTAGGGTAACACGTCCGTGTCCGATACTTATCATGTGTTGGGACATATCACTTTTCCATACTTAATTTATTTTCATTCTTTAAACCAAATTCCAACCTCATGTCTCGTTAGACATGAACACTCTTTATACTTCAAGTTGTGTTAGACAAGCCACATGCCATTTTTTTAAAATTTCTGGTTCTTGATGGATGCCAAGTATCCAAAATGCCATGTGTAGTGATGTGTTAAAAAGTATAAAGATATAGCTTATAAATGTAAAATTTAAAGAATTTAAAATTGACACGTCCTAAAAGTGTTCGTGTCCTACTTTATGAAAAATTACGTGTCGATGTGTTTATGTAGTGTGTACATGTTGCTTCTCAACACACCCCATTATTCGCAAACAGAATATATATAAAACATTCATAAATAGGTGGCAAATGACTTGGATTCCAGATATTTTCTTGGGCTATAATATAATGTCAAAATCACTTCATTTTGAAAGTTTAAACTGTTGAAAAAGACAATTTTATACCTACATTTTAATTTAATTTAATTTCCAACGTATTACTGGGGCTGGCTGCAAGATTTTACTCCGAGCTACTTAATAATTACTCACTTCTTTAAGAATGTTTATGTCCTAATTAATGTTAAATTTATATGAACCACCATTGCATTTGTATCTACAATTAAAAAAAAAAAAAGGGATGCAATCTACATTTGAGTTATAGCATCTTTGCTTTCATGCTCACAAAACCAAAGTAATACCTTCTCATTTCTCCTTGTCCCAGAAAGTGGCTTCAAAATCTGGCAACAGCAAGTTGGCAGATTACGTGCCACTTTATGTAATGCTTCAGGTAAGTACCAAAAAATTCCATTATCAAGCCTTCTGTCGAGTACAATTTAATTTTTCTGTACCAAACAAACCTGTAATATACTCTTTTTCCTTTATTCTTTAACGACAGTTGGGAGTTGTTACGAGAGAAAACGAATTCCCGGACCAAGGAAAGCTAGAGAAGCAGCTCAAAGAGTTAAAGGCTGCTGGAGTTGATGGAGTAATGGTAGATGTGTGGTGGGGAATTGTAGAGGCCAAAGGTCCCAAACAGTATGATTGGTCTTCCTACAGGAAATTGTTTCAAATTGTTCAAAATTGTGGATTAAAAATACAGGCTATAATGTCATTCCATCAGTGTGGAGGCAATATAGGAGATGCTGTATACATTCCTATTCCACATTGGATACTTGCGGTTGAAGAAAAAGACCCCGATATTTTCTACACTAACCGATCAGGTACCAGGAACCAGGAGTACCTCTCACTTGGTGTGGATAACCTGCCTCTCTTTGGAGGTCGAACTGCTGTTGAGGTATGACTTGTCATAACTCGGATTTCTTTAGTAACATAAGATCGTCTGCATTATGCATTTGACCGTTCGGAGTCTAATTGTTCGATTTTGATAAATATGAATACATTTGTATAGATTTATAGTGACTACATGAAGAGCTTCAGAGAGTACGTGTCAGATTTTCTGGAAGCTGAAACCATTGTAGACATTGAGGTAGGATTAGGCCCTGCAGGAGAGCTCAGATACCCATCATATCCAGAGACTCAAGGATGGAAGTTCCCGGGCATTGGAGAATTTCAGGTAGGACTAAATAAATACTAATCTGTTCGACTATGAGTAGCCTAATCATATTGTATGCCTGTCCCCTCGACTGCAAATTGACATTTTTTTTCTGGATTATTTTCGGTATTCCTTACATGTATTAGGTTGCCCTAATATTCCTACTATATGAAGAATTTTACGGGCCGAATTTTCGATAGTGTGGGAGGGACGCGAGATCAACTTGTACTCTTCTTGTTCATAAAGAGAAAATTTCCAGTGACAGAGTGAACATAAATTTCATGTTTAATGGTGAAATAGTCGATATGTACTTTGTCTCAATTCAAAGCACAATTGTAAATCGTACAAATCATTGATCAGACTCCCTTCTCGAGTAAATATATTGAGTTCCATTCTAACAGAAGAAATGAAATTATAATTGCAGTGCTACGACAAGTATTTGAGACAAGATTTTAAAGAGGCTGCAACAAAGGCAGGGCACCCTGAATGGGATCTCCCAGATGATGCAGGAACATATAATGACACGCCAGAGAAAACAGGATTCTTCGGACCAAACGGGACTTACCAGACAGAAAAGGGGAAGTTTTTCTTAACATGGTACTCTAACAAGCTATTAGAACATGGAGATCAGATACTTGAGGAAGCCAACAAAACTTTCTCGGGTTGCAAAGTCAACCTATCAGCTAAGGTACGCATTAGCAACTTAAGCTTTTAAATAAGGCTCAAAAATCTTTACTACCGTCATGGAAAAGTGTTATTCTATCAGGGTCTTCATGAACGTCATAGTAACCCTTTACGACACTCCAATACAAGTCGACTTTTGGTCTTATTTCGCACTTTGTTTGACAAAACTACAATTCTTTTTTTGCACAAAGGTTTCTGGCATCCACTGGTGGTACAAGGATGAGAGTCATGCTTGTGAGCTAACATCAGGATACTATAACCTGACTGAGAGGGATGGATATCGGCTGATAGCAAGGATGTTGTGCCGACATTATGGAACCTTAAATTTCACATGTCTTGAAATGAGAAACACTGAACAACCGACAGAAGCTAAAAGTGGACCTCAAGAACTTGTACAACAGGTTGAACAGTGAGCCAATTTTCCATCACAACTTCTTGGAAAATTGAAAAATACGAATTATAACAGTTTTAAAACGTTTGATAGGAGTAGCAATTTATGATATAACTCCCTTAATCGTAGATATGCATAATGTCTTGTCATAGTGGGTTCGACATAGGCCATGTGAGCAAAAAATTGGATTGTTGCCACGTGATTTTCTTGAGTTAGGCTATATAAACAGGCTCAATGGCAGGTTAAAAAATAGGAGGATACGTGTGGACGCATGATTTGATAGTTTAAAAAATAAAAAATAAAGGAACAACCTATCAATTGTTGCCATAATGCCATTCCACATTGTCACCCAATTTCCCGTCAATCACCCTGGCGAAGCAGCATTATTCGATTTTCTTTTACCACAATAAGATGAGTACTTTGGCAATAAATGCACCATATTTTCGGCAGGTTTTGAGTGGTGCATGGACAGAAAATATTGACGTAGCGGGTGAAAATGCACTTTCAAGATATGATCGTGCAGGTTACAATCAAATCCTTCTGAATGCAAGGCCAAATGGTGTCAACAAAAATGGTCCCCCAAAACTGAAAATGGCTGGAGTGACCTACCTTCGTTTATCAGACGAGCTGCTAGAGCGGAAGAACTTCAGGATATTTGAGACATTTATCGAGAAAATGCATGCTGATCAGGTAAGTACATATATCCTTTAAAGAAATAAATCAGGGAACTATATATTGAACTATTCATTCTTCAAAATTCTTAGTTCCATGGCATTTTTGCAGGAATACAGTCCAGAGGTCACTCATGTAGCTCCACTGCAACGATCGAAACCAAAGATTCCAATTGATGAACTTCTGGAAGCAACTAAACCAATTAAGCCATTCCCATGGGACGAAGAAACAGACATGAGTGTTGGTAGCACTTTAGCTGATTATTTGGACAAATTCTTGGACTTCTTTTCCAATCCCCTAAACTGATGCAAATATATGCATGCTGTAAAGATCTTTCGAGTGGTAATATGAAGCAACGAGTATTTGAGATGCTGAGGAAGTGTAATTTCTGTGCCCGTGTAAAAGGATACCATAATCTGAGTTTCCCACTTCCATTTGTACAGGGAAATTCCCGTCTAAGCCTATGTATTGAAGAATAAATTTAAATAAATCGATCCATTTTTCAAATAGTTATATAAGTTTTTAAAAGACGTGGTTTTATAATAGGCAAACGATATCTAGAGTTCAAGTTATTTTTCCACCAGCTATTTATGAAATTTATATTAAAGATCGCCACCAGCCCAAAGTAAGTGAATCCGACTTTATGAACAAAGCACAATACAAAGAGACCCCAAATTTATTAGGATATACTTCGAGTATCTTCAAAAAAAAAAAAAAACTCCTTAAATATAAATTTTTTTCTATTTTAGAAAGTCAATACTTAAAAATAAACTCAAAGATTCTATATTCTAACGTTTTAAAATAGAGAGTGAGTTTACTCTCTAAATTTAAAAAGTCGAACTCATTATTTATTCTTACTCTATAGTGATTGCATTTAGTAAATTACATATTTTTATAGTCTATTTTTTATGTTATTCAAATGATATTTGATTTGATTGATTCTTGCATATAATAAATTATATTAAGGGTCTCAAACAATCAAATATTAACCACATTTTTCATGAGTCTTACACTTTTTCAACTACACATTTCAAAAAATTCATTCACAATCTACTAAAAATTTAATTTTAATCATCACCAAACACCATCTAAATATAAGATGAAGGAAAATTAATAAGCCCATGTTTGGGCTCCATTTTTATAAGAATTCATTTTTCAATACTCATTTCCAATCACACATTCTCATATAAAAAAAATTTATATGTAGATTGAAATCTTTTTCTTATCTTTTTAACCACTCATTCTCCAACTTTTTACTATTCCAAAATGCATTTTCTTGAAAAAAATGGAGCCCAAGTGCTCTTTATAAATAGAGAATATTTTAGAGATGTTCTCAGTATATAGTTGGATATACCTTGAATGTGCTTTTATGATAGTAACACACTTAACATAGTAGAGTTGGACAAAACTCTCAAATCGAATCGAACTCGAATCGAGCGGTTCTTCTTAAATTAAATACTCGAATGAGTATTTGAATCGAAAACTAATGGATTCAGTTCGGTTCTCGATTCTAGACAAAAAATAGAAGAACTGGATCTCCTTAATTTTTTTTATCTTCAACAAGTCAAATTATTTTATTTTTTTTCCAAATAAATTTACTAACTAATTAATTTAATCCAAACCCAAAATATGATTTTCCTATTTCTAATTTTCAGTAAACCCCAACTTAATCAAATTGACTTAAGTTTTACCCAAATATCTTATTTTATTGTAGTGTCGTTTCTGACGTTCTGGAGAAATTGAATTCGAAGCTCGACTGCGTCTCTCTTCATTATTGTAAGTCACTTCCTCTTATTGTGATTTTAATATATAAATCTATAATGAATTCGACAAAGAGAAACGTAAAAGACATCACGGGATTGAACTACATGATTTTGTAAGAGTTAAGACTGAATAAAACATTGGTTAAATTAATGTAGCGTTGTTGCAAATATTAAAAAAATAATTATTGTACGGAAATTGGAAGCCTAACTCAATCGAACCCGAACAGTTCCATAATTAAATTTGGACATGATGATTCCAGTTACTAAATATCCAAAATTTGAGTTCGTTTCGATTCTCTTTATAATCGAACCAAACAGTACTATATCCAGCCCTATAATATAGTATGTACTTGTATCGGGCTAGGATCGAGTCGATTTCCACCCCTATAAGTCTGAGAATCAATTATCTTTCTTTTATTCATTTCCTTTGTGCAACTTAAATAATATTTATAGAATTTATAGGAATTTTTCCACTGGTCGTGTACGCCTTTGCAAGCGTTTCGAGCCATAACAGTGGGAGAATTGTTATCCTGGTGACGGAACTGCATGAATATTGTCGTAATGACACACTCTTTTTTACGTTTCGAAACAACATTAGTTGATGTAAATAACATTAATAGGCATTTTAATTGGTTGTGTACGCTTTTGTAAGCATTTCGAGCTACAACGATAGGAGAATCGTTATGTGGTGTCGTAACAATAATTCAATCGTTATGATTGTTTCTTAATAATTTTGCATTTTTTACGTTAGGAAACAACATTAAAATGAACAACCACACAAGGAAGACCAAATGACAACGACCAAAATTGAGTAAATTGCACTGTACACATTCTCCCACTCAACTTAAAAATTTCTTTTCACAAATCGGGCTACCAACATTGCTCAGTTTCTTGCCAATATTCTGTATGTAGTCTTGAGTTTTCTGACACGAGGCATCCATTTTATATCCCAGAAGTTCATAAAAAGAGCCATTTTGCGGAGCATTGCTGACGATGCCACTTCTAAAATCCCTTTGGGTGATGGCCAAAGTGGCTAAAATGACATAAACTAACATGGCTTGGGAGGCATAAAGAAGGAGAATTTGAACATTGCACATGGAGAAAAAATGGATTTTGACGTTGAAGTATCAGTGATACTAGATAATATTAATGAAAGCAAAAAAATTGAATTAATACTTTTTCATCACTTTAAGTGGCCCAAGACCTTTAGGCCGAATACTATGTGAGAAGGTATCATTTGGCCTAACTTCCCTTAATATTTAAGAGTCAATTTGTTTTAATTAATCATTAATGTACATGAAGACTGATTCCTGATTCATCATTTCAAGAAAATATTTTGTTGCTTTATGTCCACTTGGATTTAACAGAGCTAATGTAAGATGCTTATTTGATTCCCAAGGTGAAAATTGTGTGAAATGATTTCATGTATCTTTCAATTTGTGTCAATACGTGGAATTGTTTTTTTTTTTTTTTTCTAATTGCTATCTTAGATTCGAACTCAGATCGAGACCTAACAGTTATGTTCCGATTTGGTTATACAATTACATGGAACCAAACAATTCCATTTACGAAATATTCATACTTTAATGGTTGATTACAAATCTTGAAAAATCCGGTCTAAACCCGATACCCTCCCCTAGTAAATACCACAACTAACGAGTAATGGCGAAGTCAAGAATATTTCGTTTGGGGCTCAGCTTAGTTTGGTTTCTTACTCTAATGAGGAACTAATTAAGAAAGATTTTACTTTTTGCAAAACATATTTTAATTTCTACAGTGATGCCACAAAATCCGTCGCTAATAGTTACTACAGAAATATTCCAATCAACCAACGATCAGATGCTAATTAAGTTACAATATCCATCGCCTATTCACTAAACGCAGCAGTGACTGTAACATAGTATCCAACAGAAAATAGGCTGTGAACCATACACAAAACCCCTCCAAAAGACAGAAAATGGCGGTGCGAGAAACCGCAGGAAGTTCTTGATTTACTGTTTGATAGTGTTCCAATTACCAGCATCGACAAACCCACCGTCATTATTATCCTGCAAAAATTCATAATAAAACTCTAAATAATATTAGTTCGAAATTTATACGTGTACAAAGCACAAGAGTTGTATGAAAGAATTCTTTTTTTTTTTTTTTTATGTCTTAGCTAAAAAGTTAATCTTGATTGCTGTATTTTATGTGAAAAGCAATTAGTTGATAAAGATTTAACAATTTAGTGCTATTGAAAAAAATACATTTTCAATATTAAAGAAAAGTAAAGTAAGGGGAAAAGAAGATTTAAAATGGGACTAAATTAATAAGGGGCATTTGAGGGATTTCACAATTTATTTTTATAAGTGCACCACATTTTAATTGCGTAAGAAATTCAAAATTTTTACTAATTGTCACACTTGTGTTTCTTAACTTTTTTATTCTCATTGTCAAACTACCATTAACTACATTTTGTCCATAATTATGGTTTCTGTCAAAATTCAATTAAGGGAGAGTAAAACAAAAATATTTGCACCCCTTATTTTTAAATAAGAAAAAAAAAATACAAAATTTCGATTGAATATTTATCTCTTATTTTAAAGTACGTTAACAAAATTTCTAGATGAAAATAGTTATCAAGGATAACATGTGTTAATTGATGGAAGGTTAATGACGAAAATATGAGGAAAAAAAACTAAGGACATAAATATAACACTAAATAAAGGTTAACGATCTTTATTGCATTTAAAATCTAATGCATTTTTTCAAAAATTGTAGTGTGAATATATCGTACAAAAGGTATAAGAGAATCTATCGGAACAAACTTCAAACTTTCGGAGTTATTCATGTATTTTAAGTCCATGTTTGGTATAAATTATAAGTTGATAAAAATGCAAAGTTAAAATTAACGATTAATTTTCATTACACATTCATTGATCAAAATGCAAAGTCAAAATTAACAATTAATTTTCATTACACATATTTCATCAACTTTTATCAAAATCTACTAAAAATTTTATTTTAATCTACATCAAATAAGGGCTAATATAAATTTGTTTTACACTTCATGTTCTTAAAAAATATTTATTATGTGAAAAGGGAAAATATTTCACTGCGAATTAAATCATAGTAGTCGGAGAAAGATGTATTTTGAGTGGTCTCTTTAGTGTAATAACTTTAATTATAAGAACTCAATAATTGAACGTGTCACATCTTGATAAATAAATTACTATGATAATGTTTACTAAGAAAAATTTTGAATGATGCGTGCCGCGTGTCTACGAAACAATGAACAAATATTTCACATTTCATCGATACATACCATGTCAAAACGAGGCATGCCACTGATAACTGCCTACTGGGGGATGTTTTTTGAAGGTCATCATTTGTGCAAATGTTGCAACCACCAACCAAGTTTGCCATGACATGGGCTATACAGAGAAGGCCTGATGCTGCTAAACCTAGAAGATAAGCTTCATGGCTTGGCTCTTTGCACTCGAATATCCATAGCCTCAAATGCTTTTCCTATTCAAAGAAATTAAGAAATTAAGTACCTACAAAAACATATTTACACAAATAAAACTGCTTCATCTTGTATGTATTTATCCTAGGAAGGACGAGAGTGGACACACTTACACGCAGAGGCGGATTTAGTCTATAGCCCAGGCCAGCAAGGCTCAAATTCACCTTTTTTCTTAATTGAAAAAAAAAATGTGGAAATTTATTTATTTTTATATACCAGTCCAGCATAAAAAATAAAAAAATAGTGCAACCCTGACTCCAACCCTACTACATGTCATTTTTTCAAAAAAGTAGGATACAAACATCAACTTGAATTCCTTAAAATTTTACTATAGGACATAGTAGAAGGCATGTTGATAGACTCTTGCCGCAGATTTTCCCTAAAATATTTCTCGGAAATTTAAAAAAAAAAATGGCATGGCTCTTGGCTCCTTGATCACATGTTTTGGAGTGTGTGTGTGTGTGTTCGAGGAGTATTAGTGCAAAACATGACACAGCACACAGTCCTAGTATGAATGTCCGTGCTTCACAGAATATAACTTCTGGCTTCTGCAACTTACCTGGCTTTGTGCCATATCGGCTTTGATTCCAAGAATTCCAGCTGCAACATCTATAGCCACAATCAACAAACATGCAACAATCCCAATCAGTTTACCCATTTTCAGGGAGAAGAAGGCTCTCTCTCTCTCTCTATAGATTTCTGTCTCCCCCTCTCCCTCCCTCCCTCTATATATTGCTCATATTTGATACAAAAGTGGAACGATGTGAAAGAAGTTTAAGTGCGTGAAATGCTGAAATCTGGTATTAAACAATAAAGGTGGGAAAAGCCTCTTTTGTCAATGATGTGGTGACTTTATTTTGCTTTTGTCTCTTTATATCTTCTCCTTTTTTCTTCCTAGGGATTCCTTTCAAGGGGAACAGGGAAAGTAGGGTACAAAACCAGCTATGGAGCAGTGTGAATTTGGGTTGTGGACACCTACCAAATTCATAGAGTAATTCGGTGGATTTACATGGGTATACTTTTTGACTTTGAATATAAGGAGAGTAAATTATTTTAATTGGGGTTAAAAACAATGAATTTAAGGAAAATATTACATGAATCATTAGATTTTATTTTGTTCTCAAAATTAATTATAGAATTTTAGTTAAAGTTTCAATTATGTATGTCAAATTTTATGTTAGCGTCTTCAATGGCGGTCAAGAGTGACAACTGAATGAAATCAAAATTTACCTGATTAACTTGAAACAGGTTTGATTGCGAAAGTTGTTCATAGATTATATTTCCAAATATTGCGAATTATTTGGAGAATTTTCTGACATTTTATATTATGTGCGTCTCACTCAAGCTATAGGTCTAATAAATTGAAATTGAAAATATACAGCACTATCAAAAACCTCGATTTATAATATGAAAACTTGTTTTCTTTTAGTGTTTTTATTTACAAGTTCTTCCTTATAGGCTAAAGGGCTAATTTACCTTTATCAAAACTTGTTTCACGTGGTTCCTAAACAATTTTCGAATTGTTTATGTTATTTTGGGGCTGTTATAAGATCTTCCGTGTAACCTAAACGTGGTCAAGCTAGGTTTTGATTTATTGAGTTCTACACTGATCCACTCGATTGCTACACCTCTTGTTTGTATGTTCAAGAAACGTATGCTTCCAATTTGTTTGCTATCGCACAAGGGCCGCAAACATTGTGCTTTCCTTATGTTGGGATTAATACGTTGAATGCACGATAATCGTACATTTACTTGTCATGTCTCGTTAATGGAAGACTAAATTGATAAATTACAGAACGAATATGATTGAGACGAAATTTCGAAGAATCTATATAAAAATTGTTTAGCTCTTTTGTTACAAAGGGAATGTCCCTATTTATGGGGTTTCAAGTGACTATTAAAGCAAAGTAACTATATATTCTAATTATACAATCAATCCAGTAAGGAAATAATCTTAAGAATATAACAATATCACTCACAATAATAATTCCATATCTTTAATACCATAGAAACTTAGGGCTTGCTTGAGATTTTAGTGGTACTGGTTATGTAGGACATTTATGAGGGGTTCAATTTTGAGTGATTTTTTATAACAATTTTTAAAATAATCCAACTCGTGGTTGAGAATTTATTGTTCAATAATTCTAAAAGTTTTAAAAAATATATATATAAAAATAAAAATCGCGTTTATGCTCGTATAAAAAAAAAGGCATATATGTATAAACAATATGAAATAAATGTGTACATCACTTAGTGAAATTTTTAATTTTTTATAATTCTTTTTTTATTTATAAGCGATATTTACTTACGAGCAATTTTCACGTATAGGTTAATTTTTAACTTAAAAAATAAAATATTTACTTATAACTAAAATTTTGTTGTAAATGGTAAGTTTACTAGTGAATGACAATCGTACCTCTACAATCCTAGAAATTATTACCATTGTATTATTAATCTTGCCCTATAAACATAAGGGTTTGGTTCTCATTATAATACATACAAGTCTTTTGACTTTTATTCTCTTTTCTCTTTTTATATCTTTTCGCAATACATTATCAGCAAGATTCTCTCAAAATCGAAGTAAATTAGTTAGAAGGTAATAATTTTTAAGCATAATTATCTATCACGTGTATCGAAATCAATTTGATAACATGTGAATTTTTTATATATATACATATTATGCTAATGAATTTTTTTATACATGGTGGAATGATTTCTTCGTAATTGTATGGTTCAACTTTTGACTTTCCACTGAAATTGTACCCACTTTCTTGTTTTTTCCTACTCATTCAATTTTTAATTATATATACATGTGTACCGTCTTTTGTAACCAGCTTTTTGATTTTACTATAATTTTGTGTATTGGTTTCGGTGAAATAGCTTTATTGTTAAAGATTTTAGTAATTGATGGATGCAGGTCTTCTTTTTCCACTTTAGCAAATTACCCCTTGTTAAATAATTATTTATAATTCACTATTTGTTCCTGAAATACTTTTGGGATTTCTTCAAGCTATTCCTGTTTATAATTATGACGTGAAATTTTTACAAAATATTCCGATTTATAATTATGTCGCAAATTACCATTGCTTTGTTGCATGGTTGGAGATTTTAATACATTTAGTAACGTATTAATGCATGATTGGAGATTTTAATCATGCTTTGTGTGTATATGAGATTTTTTTTCCTAATGCATGTATGGTAATTAATATTTTTTTTAACTTAATTAAATTTTTTTAGATATTCTCTTATAAACTTTAAATTAATAATTTATCATATCATTGCTCTTAAAGTAGCACAACATTATAATTAATATTTCAGAAGAATATTACTTGCTCCTGGAGAGCATGAATTATAATTTTCAATTTTCAAGAAGAATATTGATATATTGCTTTGGAAGAAGCAATAGTAAAATACAATGTGCTCTCAAAATATCTCATGTTTCGAATAACATATTATTTTAAATTAGTATTTATTTTTGAAGGAAAATACGTAACTTAAGTCATATTGATATTGATTACTTGATTAATTATTGTGTGATATTTAATCATATTGTTCAAGATTAATTATATTTTATTTTATGGTGAAGTTACTCAAATAATAAATATCACAAAATTGAGATGAATTGTCGATATATCTATTTAGTTGATAGTATAAATATGCACACTATTCAAGACAAAAAGTCTTTTCTGGACTTAACATTAACAGAAAATAATGTTAATACGATATCGAGTACATCAACTATTGTTGAAAGCTCTGGAAGAGCTTGTATTCTTTTATCAAATAATACAAAATTATATATTGAAGATACACTTTATTCTAGTAAATTTAGAAGAAATTTGCTTAGTTTTAAAAATATTCGCTGCAATGGATATCACATTGAGACGATGCAAGAAAAAAATGTTGAATATTTTTGCATAACTTCTTTTGTATTTAGCTAAAAGCTGATAAAAGAAAAGCTTCATGCACTCACATCCGACATACATTATACATTTATTAAAATGGTCGAATCAAATATTATCAAACCAGAAGTTCGTTGATCCAAAAAAGTTTATACTTTGACATGATCGACTTGGACATCCAGAAGCTATAATGATGCGTCGAATAATAAACAATTCATATGGACATCCTTTAAAGAACCAGAAGATTCTTTTACATAATGATTGTCCATGGTGAGTTTGGTCGTAAGGTAAATTAGTCATTAGACATTCAACTACAATCTCAATATTAAATCTCCAACTTTCTTGAAAATGATTCGTGGAGAAAATGGGAAGTAAGGACCTTTTGTATATGAGGATCTAAATACCAAAATTGAAACAATAGAAATGATTTGCACGATCAAGGCAAACGATAGGGACATTGTGCATCAATTATCCATATTTAATAAAAGTTATCGACAAATGAGACAAAAATGACCAACTTTATAAGAAAATGTTGAAATGAGTGTACAAATATCAAATTTAAAACGATAGGACGATTTTGCACAATGAAGTGCAAAAGGTGGGAATGTTTGTTTACTAATTATCCTCAATGTGCATATTAGTATAAAGATGTATTATGTAATTATTTACTTTTAGGCTAATAGTGCACCACATTTAGCTCATGTTTGAGCCGTATTTTTGTATGAAAATATGTTTTGAAATAATGAATTTTTGAAGAATGTATTATTAAAAAATAAGGAAAATTTTTGATATACGTGTAAAATTATTTTATGAAAGAATTTGTGGTTGAAAATGAGTTTTTAGAAAATGGGGACCAAACATAAGCTTAAATTGTAACAAGTGACACTAAATTTTGTTCATTGTTATATTTAATTCTTAACCTTTTTATAGCATATTGTTATTTCTAACATTCCATTGATTAACATATTTCTTCATTGATGACGATTTTTGTCCAAATAATTTATTAAGAAGGTGTAAAAACGCTTATTTATCTCTCATACTTTTAAGCACATGTTTGGTTTTGTTAAAAATAAAATTTTAATAGATTTTGATTAAAATTAATGAATTATGTTGAAAAATTAATAAAAATTGTGAATAATATGTATGATTGAAAATGAGTTTAAAAGGGGGCTAAATAAGTATTAAAAAAATAAATACATGAATAAATATTTGTTACTCATTTTAAAGCACGTTGATAAAATTTGTGGTTGAAAACAGTCTTTAGGAACAAAATGTTTTAATTAATAAGAAAATTAAAGATAACATGTGATAGAAAAGGTTAACTACTTAAATATGATAATGAATCTTTATTAGGAATGTTTAATACAATTTAAGCTCTTGATTGACTGATATTTTTTTGGGAAGAATGAATTTTATAATAGTAAATTTTTGAAAAATGCATGATTAAAAAGTAAAAAAATATGAATTTATATAAAAAAATATTTTATTACGAGAACATGTAATTAAAAATAAGTATAAAAAAAAATGTTTTGAACCCATAATTGTCAAGTATACTATCTATAAGAAAATGAGGTGATCACCTTTCTTTCGTGAGCTCTGCTACCCAGACAAGACTGTTGACAGGACCTCAACCCTTGATTTTGGAGAAACAGGCCTCCAATTCAAATCACAATTTTTTCTAGGATTGGAATTGGTCCGATTCGAGAATCAAAATTTTCGAGTATTTAATAAATAGAACTATCGGATCCAAATATAATTATGAAATCGTTCGGGTTCGGTTCGATTCCATACCATAATTAATTTTTTTAACATTTACAACAATACTACATAAATACAACTGAAAACTTGTTTAGTCGTAACTTTTACAAATTAATGTATTCCAATTTAAAAATATATAAATAACAAGTTGTCCAATAAAATTAATTCACCAATGTATACAAATACCAAAAAATAGATACTAATACTAAAATATCAATGATTCATATCAATAATTCGTTTGCTTCAAGCAATCTACATAAAAAATAAAATAAAATNTGTCCAATAAAATTAATTCACCAATGTATACAAATACCAAAAAATAGATACTAATACTAAAATATCAATAATTCATATCAATAATTCGTTTGCTTCAAGCAATCTACATAAAAAATAAAATAAAATTAAATTAAATTAAATATATATATATAAATTAAAATTTATAGAAATAAAATATTTTTAAGTATTATTAATATTTACCAACTATTTGATTTAATCATCAATTTAATTTAGAAATTGGGTTGAACTGAACTAGTTAGGCATGAATTTAGTTGGGAAGTTAGCATTAATCACTAAATTAGTTAATTTGCTAATATGTTTAGAAATAATTAAAATAATTTAATATAAAAAATTAAAAAAATTATTTAGATTCGATTCTTGATCTATAACTAGAATCGAACTAAACCAGTCGATTCTGGATTCAGATTCCTATTCGGATAGTTTGAGCTCACGTTGCCAAAGCTGTGGGTTTTCTACTGACTCTTTCAATCAGGTTTCGCCTTTTCTTTTCATATTAATTTATTCTCAAATTGTAGGTTATGGCATTCATCATCCTCGCATTTTTATGTTATATATTTATTCAATTGTAATCTTAGCAGAACCAAGAATCAAATTTATTTAAATGTCGGAGAAAGAGAAGTAAACCCATTTAAATTTTCAGTCTGATATAATCATATAACAGATTGCATAAATGTTATATTATTGGAAAGTAGAAAATTTCTGTTTATGGGTTTTGTTTTAAACAACTGCTCAGGGACGAAATACAGGGGAAAAAAGTATGAAGCTTTCAAATTTTCTAGGCTTTTCCATTTTTCTATGTTTGAATTTCTAGCTAGTGAGTTAGTTGTTACATACATGAAATTTCACTTCTAAAGACGAATTCTTCATCATAAAGAGTCATTGTTTGTTTGTTTTGTTGAAAATGGTTTGTTGAGTCTTTCAAGATAAAAGTGATATTTGCACCGTGCATATCTCAAATTCAGTCTCCTGTATCCAATTTCATATATCATGCCTCTGCTTTTACATTATATTGTCTATTTTCAAGAGTTTCTAGATAATTTCCTATTCATATTTCGAGTGTAAAAATGTACTTGGAGGTCTGTGATGTGCAGTTCTAGATGTCAATTTGTGTAGGTATTTTTACAGAAATGCTAATAAATACTCCTAAAGTCACTGACTTCGTCAACAAAGTTTTTAAATACATGGAAGAAATACTTGTAAGGATAATTGTCAATTGAAAAATAACGATACACAATTTTTAATTTTGAAATCTTAGATTTTTTGGACTGCCTCAAATTACAAGTTGAGTATATATTAAAAGGAATTAAAACATATAGGCATTCAAATTTCAGCCACTGGTCAAATGTGAATTAATGAGGAAAAATGATCACTTTCAGATTTCTATATTGTTACTTAAATTGTTGTAATGGTCCCTCAGACATTCTTTGATATAATGGTTCATTTTTCTGTTCACATGCTTGTGGATGCAAAGAGTGTCGAGCTGATGTATCTCAATGGATGTATGATACCTTTGAAGTAATGCATTTTTGAATTTCTCTTGAAAGATCAGAATTTAGCTACATTTACATTTTAGAAGGTTCAGTTGCAGAAGAATATAGCACGGATAAAGCTTAACATTCATGTGAATATATCTCTGTAGATCTGAAACTAGATTTAACTATTTAGAAAGAAATTAGCAGCCAAGGTGTGGAAAAGGGAGGTTATCACTCTTTTAACGGAAGGTCATCTGTTGGGGCATATCACACTTGAACCTTATTATCAGAAGATAATTAGACAAGGTCAATGGCATACATTGATTAATTGTGATAAAGTAAAGCATCCCCACTGTAACAATAAAGAATGCGCTAAACTAAGAAACTGCGGCCGTTAAGAAATTAGCACCTTTAAGACTTGTTTGAACATAAGGGGCGAGATTGAACCTTTCTTAATCTACCTTTATTGAATCAAGCTTGAACAACCCCAAGTTTGTGTTCAAGATGGCTCATTTGCACCCTTAGTTTTTACTCGCGACATTTAGAAATTGTATCACTTCGTCATTTGTGTTATCTGAAATTTTTGTCATTTAAAAAGCTAAAAGTCATGTTTGTAGAGTAATAGCAGACTTGGATTGAAAGATTTGGGAAGACAAGCAGAGGTTTAAGTTGAAAATCATATAAAAGTTTCTTGCTTTGAGCATATTAATAATTATAGTGGCATTTGTACTCATAGTGCAGCTTTATTTTTATTTTTTTGTCAATCAGGGAGGGTGACACATCATCCCTGGTTAAATCAAGAGGAAACAATAACTATATGCCAACTATGACGGAAGAGATATATGAGTTCATGTATCGTAAACACTTTTTGAGCCAGCATACTCTTAAATGATACTATTGACATCACCATCACTATTATCGGGGGAGTTCTAGTTGAGTATTTAGTCGAGTGAACTACATTTTCTGGTAGGTAATTCCCTTTTGTAAATACAATATGAGCTGGAATCAAAATATATGTGGCTAACAACTAATATAGTGGACTGGTTAAGTTGATTGTCCTATTTTAGTGTAAAACGTAATTCTTTCACTTGTCTTTACTCTTTCTTGAGGTGGTGTCTTTACTCTTTCTTGAGGTGGTTTTGGAGGACAGCTTAAATAATTTTGCTCCAGTTTGCCAAATTGCTTTTTCCTTTGGAATAACGATCAACTCTTGTTCTGAATTTTTTAGAGTTAAGTTTTATGTAGTTGGGTGATATTCTTGGTGTTTGCTTTCAAGATTTTGTTTCTCAAAGTGTAGTGAATCTTGTGATTGGCTTAAAAAAATGTGTGTTTGCTTTCAAGAATTTTTTAGGATTTTTGAAAATACTATTCCAAATAAGTTTTGGGTATTTTGTAAAACTGAAAAGGGCAAACCAAACGCACCCTTAATTTTTGGAATGGTCTTAGTTTGGTTTCCAGTATTATGACTGCAAATTTAGGATTTAAGTTTCAGGAACTCGTTTTTGTTATCCATTCAAATCTTGATCTTTGTTTGAACAAAAATAGAAAGTAATAATATTGATCACATGATCAATGATTTAATTTATTGAAGTAAGCAAACAGACACCAAAATAATAGTAGACACAGGACAGTCTTTTCTGTTCATTTTTAAAATTAATTGGAATGTAAAAAATCTTACTTTAATATAAATTTGAATTCAAGAAACTGATATAATTTGAGGCATGTTGGGTGGTTATTGTTTTATAGCATTACATGAGTCGATTTTCATTATTTTGCTTCCTATGATGGTATTATAGCGCATACTTAGATAAGCTATCCAGGGGGTGCGTTCCATGTATATCAAATTCTTGTTTGGAGCCGTATTCCATGTACATGCAACCTATTCTTATTTTTATTTATTTACTTCTTACGATTCTTGTAGGGTTTTCTGAAATTATTTGAAAGAATTTTCTGCTTGCCCTTTTTTCTGTTGTTAACACAAGCATGTTTCATGCATTGGTTGACTTGTTGAATGTAATTTTCTTGAGTGTTAATGCCTATACCTTCAGCTTGCTAGATTTTCAGAACTGCAACAGAGTCCTGATTATCATAGTCTTGTATCATGGGCACTGTAGAGAAAGATCCAACGAAAGGGCTGCATTGGAAGTTTTTTGGTGAATCAGCAAACCTTGATTCCAACGCTGGAACAGTTGTAAGGAAACGACTCCCAAAAAAGATTAGGCAAATTCCAGATTACTATTTCGTTCCTCGAAAATCATTACCATTGGCAATTGCATTTTATGGGACATGGATAGCAGCGGGAGTTGGTGCTGGCATGCTGTTAGAAATCTGGATAAACAAAAAAGTTAAAGGTATGCCCTTTATTCTACTGTTATGAATAATATCCGTTTATATGCTTTCTTCTACTAATTCTTGCATTGAAAAATTAAGTAGTTGATGGTTCATTTTCAATTTTGCTTGCTCAAAACAATTCTGTTGTTCAGTTCTATCCAACCATTTATGAGGGATTTGTTTTAAGGATTGAGTTGGAGATATAAATTGAGGAATAGTTTCACCGATTGAATTTATTTTTTTCTCTTTAGAATGGTCTCCTTTCAATTCATATTCATAAACACCCTCATATCATCTTCTTCCTCACTCATCCTGCTACTTTCCCCCAACCTTTCCCCCCAAAGGCCCTAGGTCCCCCCATTTCCTGCTCGAGAGACTCCTAAGCTCGCAGTCACATTAGAAATGTGGAAAGGGATTGCAGTCTAGGTGGGGGGAGGGTTGAGGAAGGTGGATGCCATTTTTAATAAGTTAGGCATAGGCATTTGATCTACACCTTTTAAATGAGAAAAAAAATTAAAAAGTGGACATTTTTAGCTTGACCATTACAGGAGGAATATTTTAGAATGTTTGCCAGATGTTGCCTTTGGCACACCAGGTTACTAGGTAGAGTGGATTATGATGGTTAGCATTCTTTGATTTTTATTTAAAAGAATGTCGTTTACTGTTAACTTTTTTTATGCGGCCTAAAGGCATCTTCACCCGCCCCATTATGCCCATGTTTTAGCCATTCTTTAAAAACTTAGGGGATGTTCTCTTTGTACTTCAATTTTATGTTTTGAGTTTTAAATTCATTTTGAGTTTTGTGTTTTGAGTGTCTATTTTGAGATTGTTGAAAATATGTTCTTTTTGGCATTTTGAAAAAATGTTTTGAAAACACCCAAAACGCGTTTTGAAAATTTTGGTTTGATTATAACTGAAAACACGCAAAATGACAAATTTTTCGTCTTGAGTTTTCTTTGTAAAATTTTAATTTGTTTTCAAAAACGCGTTTTCGAAAATAGGAAAGAGAACGCGTTTTCACTGTTTTGAAAAATCGAAAATAGAAAACAGCTTTAAAATGGTAAAGATAACATACCTTATTTTTCCCAAACTCATTTTCATCCACACATTTTCTCAAGAAAATAATTTTACAGGTAAACCAAAACTTTTTCGTACATTGTAATCACACGTTCTCCAAAAAATCATTATTACAAAATCTATTTCCCAAAAAATGGGGCTCAAACAGAGCCTATTTTTATGGTTGATACTACGAATGGCATTCTTTTGAATGAAAGATCAGAGAAGAACCACCTTGATCCATTGTAATACCATCTACCTAGTACTACCTATTATAATTTTATACTAAGTTTTTTTTTATACGGTCAGGTCTAATAGTGTGTGCCAAACTCAATCTAAATGGTTAATATTTATAAGCTAATTTATTTTTCTTAACCTCTGTTGCAGAGGATGGAGGAGTGATTTGGGAGTTTGACAAATAAAGGCTGGATGGTTTGAACTTTTGGGGTAGTTTTCTAGTTCTAGCCATTGGTTTCGATGACTTTACATTGTGGGCATAAGCCATAATTTTTGGATCGTCTGAATGTGTAGTGCTGCTGCTTCAAATTCTCTCAAGAAGCTGGCAAAAACTTGATTGAGATCAGCGAACGAACTAATCTATTAATTACAAGTCGATATTCAAATGACTTAGTTTTACGTGATTTTTTTTTTATTGTTATTATTTAATTATTGACCTCTTATGAATTTTGTTTGTATCATCAGACAGCTGCAGCCAAGAATTTGTATACATGTTTCACGATATTATGCATGAATCAAGTATATCATGGTGAATTTTTATATTTTTCTATTTTGCGAGATCAGTTAAATCGAGATTGTACCGAGACACTTCTTTAATTATTATTATTATCTATAATTCTATCTAGTTAGATGTGCTACAGTGTACAAGGTGCACTAATGTTTGATTTTCAAAGTTGGCATTCAAAAGCAAAAATACCATCCTCTTCACAATAGTTTGGGAGTTGTGAAATTCAAGTTTCTATGATGAATTGAACTCTTGACGGATCTACTATACAATTGGGATTTGAATTGGGACATTACGTTGCACGCTCAAACTACACTTTGCATCATATTGGTTGTACCATCCTCTTCACAATAGTTTGGGGTTGGAAACTTGGAACGAGTTGAGGAAATGTAAGGCCGAAGGTGACATCGACAGGAGAAGTGCCCGGAAACAGAATCACCCAAGCAAGAGAACATTGATGCTATTGAAGATAATAATAATGATGGCGTTGGTCTTGGGGACAATGTGTTCGATAATGATACATTGAATGGGGGATTGTTGGTCAGTTGTTCGATACGGTAGACATTTGTGAGAATGAGAAAGGAGTCATGGACACGACTGAACAATTTGGCCATCTATAAACAGTTCAAGATGAAGAAATCTAATAGATCCTGCCTCATAGTGGTTTGTCTAGACAATAATTGGAATTGGCAAGTCGAGCTTCTAAGGTCCGATCTTCCAATATCTTCATGGTTTGAAAGTATATTTCCACCCACATGTCCAATAGTCTTTTGAACGAACAACCATAGTGGGCTTGTATGAATGGTATGTTATTATTTTAGATCTAACCAATTTGATGAATTATTCCTAAAGGGAATTTGCATTAGCAAAACAAAATTGGGACACAAAATTTAACACTTACTACAACCAACAAATATATGATAACTGATTCGCATTCCTCCACAAGCACGATATTTTACATTTTCCATATTCCATGCCCAACATTAATGTTAAATACAAACTTGAAAATCAAATTCGAATATACAATACTCATGTGTTAGAATATGACCCAAATTCCTATTTGGATTAGGTTTGGGTTGTTCATTGATAAAGGAGACAAAACAATTTTGGTTTGGATGTTCGGTTTGATAAGAGATAAAATTTCATCAAGGATTGGGAAATTGAATGGGAAAACGACTTTGGAATGTTGCAAAATGCCTTTAGAAGGTTTAATAGTCAAGATGGGGCACTTGGGCACCGGGGTCACAGCGCCTAGGCGTCGGACAAACAAAAGGAGAATAGCAGCCTAGCGCAAGGGTGCCATCACAGGGCCACCTGTTCGGGTAGAATTCGATTCTAATCGCGATTCTTGTATTTTACTTCATTCAAAACATCAAAATTGGACTCCTATATACTCCACATGATATGGCCTTGAAAATGTATAGCAAAATATTGTATAGCATTAAAAGAACATCAAAGTGATAGGATCTAGTTTATAGAGAGAGTCGGAGAGACTCTCATATTTTGAGATAGATTGAGAGTCCTACGAGATCCTTTTGTACTTCTTTGCTATTGAAATTAGTGAGTTCTCCGCCTACCCCGAATTTCGGTTTCCACGTTAAATCTTGTATTCTTGTGTTATTCTTTTTATCTTGTCATATTTTCTTGAATTTAATAGTCATAACAAGTGGTATAAATCATATCACCGAGTTATTGCAAATCGCTTGTTTTCTAACATCACGATTTATTAAGACATAAAAATGCCACAAGGTTTTCTCCAAAGAGAAAATGAGTTCGTAGAGACGGCAACAAGCTTCGTTAGTGAAATCACTGCGAGCTACTTTTGCAAATTAACAGACGTTCCAGTGGAATCACGAGTTTTCCGAACGCAAGCTAACGGGAATGGATGTTTTGATGGATTTAGGATGTAACTTCGTACAAGGAATAAGGTTATGTTTTCATCATTACGCTTATAATGCCTACTGGAATGTCAACTTTTAGTGGCATATTTTGTTGGGAAATTGTTTTATATTAGTGAAATGGGTCAATTTTGAGTTCAAATTTCAGTGGGACTCGTG
>CAIGRN010118179.1:0-10326 GCA_903798345.1 Fraxinus anomala
AAACTAGCCCGTGAACACTTCGAAAATGGCATTAAAAATGCAAGATTTCTACTTCTTTTGAAAATCCCGTAATAATCACAAAAATTGAGACAAAAATAAAGAAAATCGTTTATATATTTTGAAAATGCCTATTTCGATGAGTGGTAACTTTTGCTACAGTTGACCGTTTTGCACGTCGTTAGGGATGGAGGAAACTAGATCATGAGCACTTTCAAATGGTATTAAAAATATAATATTTCGACTTCGTTTGACATTTCCATAATAATCTTGAAAATTGAAACAAAAATAAAAAAAGAAATCATTTATATGTAGAGTGGTGGGTGGTTGTTTGGGTGGATAAAAAAAGGTCAGGTTTAGGACAAAAAAAAAATCATTGCAGCGGTGGGGTGGGCAGGAGAACACTCATGTTACTTTTATTAAGTACTTTCGCATAATTTGGATGGAATTCGGGTGTTAATAGTTTCAGCTCATCTTTTCTCCACGCATACGATATATGCACAACTAGACCAAACTTTAGAGACACATACCCCGGCTTCCAAGAACAAAGGGGATCACTATCACGTGCACTCTCACACCAAGTTAAATTCTTTATAGGAAACTTGGTGTGGTAGAAACACGACTAGAGGAGAATACGGGAGTTGTTTAGATTTATAGAATGAGAATAATCAATTTGTAATTACCTTCAAATGAAACAATGTGCAAGTATTTATATGTAAGAGAAATGGACCCAGTGTCATTTGGATGCTTGACATATGACTTTGTACCAATGGCTCATGTGTCAAGTTCAATGGTATCATTTAGTAGCCATCATAAGCACCCTAGACGGATTAGTAGGATTTGACTCTTAATCATATTTGCAAAGATGTCATGTCAATCAATCACACATGGTTCAAAGCGTCAATATGTAACTTGTTCAAAACATGAGAGCTCCGACATTAATCACCTTGAAATCAAGAGGCTCACTTGATGTGGCTAGGGATTGGGTCCGTCCAATTGCCTTAGAACAGCAAATTGATAAGTCTACTAGGAAAGTATCGCATCGAAAGAGGGCTTGGACGAGGCTTTGGAATGTACTTTCATATCTTCAGAAGTAAGGGTGGGCAAGGAGATGGAATATAGCCTCGTAGCCTAGATCAAGAGGAAGGAGAAGGCAACACATTTTCAAGTGCATCTGCTTAAGAGGAACATGTGCTTACGTGATATCTTGGACAGAGACATGACATAGAGCAAGGTTTAACATTAAAGTTTCCTTTCCAAGTGCTTGTTATAATATATTCAGAATATTAATTTTCCTTTGAAATTATTTAATAAGTTTGTACAATTCTAATTTTTGAGACCTCAGCAAATCGAACTCAAAATATTGAACAAGAACATTCTCATTTTCGTACTTTTTGCTCCAAGTCTTTCCACTTACTAAACCATTAGAACTGAATAATTGACGAGGCTTAAAAGATTTGAAAAGCGTACATGACTAATTTAATTTATAACGAATTAAATTGAGTGATTGATAAATGATTAATGCTTGATTTGATCATTTATAAATAACTCATAATCATTAGTCAAACATAAACTCATGATTTATTAAGTCGATTTGCAAGCTAAACGGCCAAAAATTGCTGTATCTGAGGTATATATAACCCAAATTGTCTGTCATTTTAATGTTTGGAATTGCATTTTTTTCAAAATATGTGGATAAAATTGAAGAAAAAGTTTAGGGTTTACGTATAATATTATTTTAATGAAAATGTGTGATTAATTAGGAGAGAAAGAAAATTAAATTATAATTTCAATTATTAAAATCAAACCCCGTCATCCACGAGTTAGTTGAAACTTGTTTTCAATTTTCAATCATGTCACCTCTACTACGTTCCCACCATAACGTTACTTTGATTAATAAATGATAATTGACATTGTACATCCATAAGCTAGTCTCAAAATTTAGTGTTGTTATTTTGTTTTACTATAATTGTCATCTCGTCATCTCATCATCTTCCCAATCGACTGCAAATTAACCCCCTGTTTCACAACCATTAAAACAAAATTTATTTTTTCTCGAACTCATTTTCAACTACATATTCTCATAATAAAATATTTTATATGTAAACCTCAAATTTTTTCATACTTTTTAAACAGTATTCTAAAAAAAAAAAACTATTTCAAAATTCATTTTCCAAAAAAAAAAAAACTCATTTTTATGATAGTCAGACGGGCTAAATACAATCGAATTGAATTAATATCTTTTTTTTTAATTCTTTCAAGTTACCAAGTAGAGACTGAGAACATGTTTGAACCCCATTTTTTTTAAATGTATTTTGAAATAGTAAATTAATGAAAACATGTGATTGAAAAATAAGAAATAGTTTTGAATTTACGTGTAATATTATTTTATTGAATAATGCGTGGTTGAAAAGAAAATGAGGAAAATATATTTTGAAAATAATGGGATCAAACAAGGGCCGAATATAATTAAAACGGTTATACATGTATGGATGTAATCACCTTAAGCCTTCGTTTGGCCCCATTATTTGTCATTTTTATTTTTGAAATCGTATTTTTTTAAAAAGAATATATGATTCAAAAAGAAGAAAATTTTCTGGATTTCGTGTAATATTATTTTATTGGATAATGTGTGGTTGATAAGAAGAGAAAGAAAAATGAATTATAATTTTAATGATTGACAATTGCCAAACAAGGGCTTAATCTAGCTCGTAAAGAGAAGCTATTCAATTGATAGTACAACGTCACAAGTAATAATTACAAGAATCGTGTCATGTACAAACTAGGTTAACGACTTGGTTTATAAATTATGTGTTGGCAACATTTAGGTAAATCATTTCAAAAATAATTTTTGAAATTAATGAAAATCAGTAGCTTAGATCTTGTCAATACTTATTTTGTAAACAAACTTTTTACAACTAGATCAATTGTAATCACAATTCTCTCCTTTATATGTAAACATTCAAGTTAACCTATTTTGTGAGCAAGCTAACTTCATGGTATCATGAAAGTAATATTTCCTAAATGAATCGCAGCTTGTAATGAGCCGAGCCTATGTATGCATATTTTTAGAGTTTTTCATCAAAGTCCTTGTTGATTGTAATTTTTGATTTATCGTGATTTTGATTTTAATCAAATTTTTAGCAAATTTTAATATTTGAAGTGTTCATTTAAAATTTTTTATCACAATTTACTAAAAATTTAATTTTAATATACACCAAACACCCACTAAGACATAAAAATCCACCATGGAATGAAATGTTCAATTTAATGCATAAATAAATTTGTCTTTTTCATTTTCACCCTTGAGTAGCGTCCAACGTGACTATAACAAACTTTTGACTTCCTACTAAGAAGAAATGAATTGGATAGCTTAACCTGAGATTTTAATTTAAATTAAAGTCAATAATTAATTTTAATCACATATTTTATGAAATTCACAATTTTTTAATCACACATTTCATCAACTTTTATCAAAATCAATTAAAAATTTGATTTTAATCACACCAAATAAGGGCTTAGTCTATAGTTCAATAATTTGTCCGGGACCTTAAGCTCTCATTTGGTCCCCATTATTAATATTATAAAAGTAGAAATAATAATTTTTAGAGAATGTGTAGTTAAAAAGAAAGAAAAAAAATCAAAGTTTACATGTATTATTATTTTATTAAAAATTGTGTGATTGATAAGAAGAGATAAAATAAATTATATTTTAGTGATTCGTTTGATTCTCATTTTTTTTTTTCTAAAATACATCTTTTTTTTACTTTTTTTCAATCACAAATTTTTGAATAAAATAATATTACACGTAAATTTAAAATTTTTCTTTATTTTTTAATCGTACATTCTCTATAAATTAATTATTCCAAAATACAATACAGAAAAGAAAGCTCAAACAAGCTCTTAACGTCAAATGACCAGGTTAAACGGAGGCTAAGCCAAATACCCGTTTCATGAACTAGTGAATTTATGAGGTACAGCTGCAAGCTGCAGCAACATGTCGATTTTCAAACGAGAAGATAATCAGAAAACACAACTAAGAGTTTGTTTGGGAGTAATTTTAATTAAATTAAAATTGAAAATATAGTCGTTATTTAATTTCACTCTCTAATAAAAATCAACAATAATAACTAATTTTTCAATTTTAATCTAATTAAAATCCACAAACAAGCTCTAAAACAATGAACGGCTGGGATAATCCGACAGATCGCGTTATTGATGTGGAGAAAAACACAGAGAAGAACCCAACGTAGAACAAGTCGACATACTTTTTTTGTCTGAATCCAGGATGCCAACCTGGATCACAAATCCGTTTATTGATTTAGGTCCACATAAAATTCTGATTCTCAAATTTCACAGTTTTAGTTCTGACCTTTCCTTTCTAAAGAGGGGCCCAAATATTAGAATAAAAATCTGGGGTGGGGGGATTTGAGGTGCCGAGGAGGATAAGTTGAAGATGATATGATTCATTGAACAAATCAAAAGAGAGATTTGGTTTCAGAAACTTTTTAAGGGTTTTTGAATCTGGGTTTCGGAAATGGTTGAGATTTGCTTGATGGCTTCACATGGCTACCCTCCTGGCCTTATCTTCCATCACGAACAAGGGGGCATGGCTAGAATATCCAAGGTTAGAAAATAATTCTCTTTGTTGGGTTTCTTATCTGGGTTGATTAAATTTATTATAAATTTATTTTAATTAATTGCTTCTTGTGATAACTGAATTGGGTTTATTGGCTTTGAATGATTTATTATTGTTCTGTGTTGAGCTGAGCCTCTTTGAGTCTGCGCACTAGTCTGAACATATAAATAACACGCTTGTTCGGGTGCCTTTTCGGGGTCACCAAGAACATTCTATGAAAATTGTTTATTTTCAAGTTGAACTCTCTGTTTCTGTTTTCATCAGTGTATTGTGCATTTATGCTTAGACTTTATGATGAAGCTAAGGAATGCATTTGGAAATTCTTCGATTTTAGGAAAAAATAATGGTCCTTTCTCAATTTTCTTTAGACTTCATTTATATAGCCTATGCTTCTAAGAGAAATTCTTCATATATCTGCTTTTTCCTATTGTCTTTTGGCTTATAGTATTAATTCTAAATTTGGGGTGAGAAGTTTGTGTTTTCTTATAAATGGCATGTTAATTTTAGTTGGATTTGAACTTTTAATTGGAAGTTTGTGCTTGATAGTCGTCGAAGTCCTCACATGGAAAGAAGTGTTTATGATTATAAGCTATGTGAAGTTTTTAAAAGAACTAAGTAGGCAGATATTTATACTCTTCTTCATAGGGTGATCTGGCTCGTTTTAACTTTTCTAAAATCTACTCTCCTAGCAGAGCATGCATTTTCACCTGTGGAAGTTGTTAAGACAATAAATTAATTTGGCAAATGATATTTTGTTAAGTTACTAGGATGATTTATACCAGAGAGGGAATCACTAATGGCGAGTTGGACCTACCAAACATGCCTTGAAGACATGGTTATTGGTTCTGTTATATACGCATTTTAGACTATAAGAAAAAATGTTGAAGATAATTTAGAAAGTCCATAAACTTTTTAGTTAATGCAATTTGTAAATTATACTTTAATAGTTTGGACATGCTTTCGTATTCTCAGAGGATGTTTGCTTTATAGTTTAATTTGTGAATCTTCCCCTAGCTGCGTCCACAAGTTCAGATGGACAGCATATTGTTAGTAATACATTATGCTCACTTTCGTTGATGCTTTCCCTTACAGTTGTATCCAATTTTAAGTTTTCTTCTCTCTTTTTTCTTTGTGTTTCAGTCGCACTCTATCAATATAAGTCTGCATCAAAGAGAGGAGTGGAATTCCATAAACAGGCCCTTGGACAGTGACCAATTTTTCAGGGTTGACTCAACTGTTAAGAGACCTGTTACCATTGATGTTCAAGGTCCATATCTTTACTAATTTATCTGCTTTTTACTGATGGTATATGCCTATTAAATCTTCACATCAACTGCAACATATCTGCAAGTTACGCTCAATATGCGAGTTACGTTCGCTCACTGCTGCAGGTTTTCACTATAATCATGAAGAAATTTTATATAATGGAATTCTCACAGCTCTTTGTTTTGACTTCTCACACTACACAAAAAGATTCCCCTCAGACTCCTTAAAAAACAGAGATGAATGCCCAAAATAACCTAGAACTAAAAAAAAAAAAATGGTTCCCCCATTCCTGCTCCCAAAGCAGGGGGCAATCAACCCTGCGATCCTCCACCTAGCAACCAACCTTACCATGAAAGGT
The DNA here is from genome assembly GCA_903798345.1 of Fraxinus anomala. Taxonomy (NCBI): domain Eukaryota; kingdom Viridiplantae; phylum Streptophyta; class Magnoliopsida; order Lamiales; family Oleaceae; genus Fraxinus; species Fraxinus anomala. Next base: position 6,261 of record CAIGRN010118179.1, read on the forward strand.
CATTTGCAGTTTGGATAAGTGAACTATATAATTAGGCTCCACACAATACAACACTGTATACCATCGAATTTTATTTCCTTATATTAGATGTTGTATAATAATATCACGAAGTTATCTATGCTACTGAAATAATTACTCCGTTGAAATGATCATTACCGACTTTGCATATTCTTGTACTCTTTTCTGATATTCACATAAGTAATTCCATATTTATTTTAATGACAGATACTAATTCAAACTCAATACCGTTTGGCTTTGGGATTGCTGACAAATGCGCAAGGCAGGAGAAAATCTTGAAGTTACTCACATCTGGATGGAGTGAAGTAGAAGGTGGTTTGTTAAACTTGTCTATGCTTCTGAACTTAATCGGGCCTGATGCGCTGTTTACAAATTTACCTCAAGAGCCATTTGCTCCTTATCATAGATGGCATTTTAGCGATGCCGAGTCTCAGCAATCTCTTATATATCCAACCCGGGAATTGTACTTCGAGAACCCTATGGTGGACGTAAAGGGGGATTTAGGCAGTTCAGAAATCAAATATCACTCTGATGACCAACTCTCAGTTGCGGGTTCTGTTGACATGAACTATGTACTTTCTGTTATTGCTGAGTTTTACTTGTCAAAGAGCACAGTCAAGTCAAGTAAGCAATCAATGCTGGTCCCTTTCTTCGAGAGGTATTGAGCTTTCTTTGTTTGTTTAACTGCAACTTTTCTTGTGACATGCATTTGTATGAGGAAATTGACTTTTTGAACAAAATGTTCTGATACAAAAGAAATAAGACAAACGCGTCATGCTGTTCGATAAGATCTCGTGGATGTCAATTGTTAATAATGTTAATGATCCAACTTAAGATCTAATTTATGGAAGAAGTTTGAATTTGAGTTACATTTTCTCTCTTTCATGTTTGTTCTCTTTATGCATTCCTAAACACATTAGTTAAAACATTACGACAAGGTACCTTTTATGTTCCTGGCCCCCATAATCAATGGAATTTGAATTGTTCATAATAAAGCCTAATATCAGCGAACTTCAAATTGTGGATTTGCTTATTCGTTTTAATTTTCCATGTTGAACTTTGAGAATTTCTCTAAGTTCAAAGATCTAAAAAATTCAGGCCTGGTTCTCATGATTTGATGTTCCTTTCATGGTGTAGACAACATTGAGTTCGTCGTTTGTATTCTGTTCATTGGCAAGTGTTTTAGGAGATTTGAAAGAAACAGAATAAATTGAAAGGTTAAATGTTTGTATAGTTTGGCCTATTGTAATGTATAGGTGCATCTTATATCTCGCATATTTCTAAATTCTAACATCACTTGATTTATTGTACCGATGTTCATTTTCAAAGTAGAGGTCGATGACTCAACAGTTTCTTAATTTATCAATGAAATTATATTTTGTACTAGTCTGATAGAATCTCCATGTATTCATTTCTTTGAACAGAAGGAGAAGAGGAGCAAGTGCTAAGTCAGTGCTTGAAACTGTAAAAACTGCACCTCTTTACAGGTAAGATTCACCTTCAAATCAAGAAAAGTTAATTTTCTTATCTCAAACTTCCGCTTCCGTAGTTCAAGTACGATTTAACCACTCTTGTGGGCACTAGAAATCCCAATTAATACCAATTAATGCACTATCAATTTGAGGTTCACGAAGGGTGTGAGAAACAAGCTCAAGTAATCGGCCTTTGTTTCATATAAGCATCACCATACATTTTCCGCTCTTGTGGGAAACTGATGTGGACTATTATACATCTGTGCACTTGCCTTTATATAGTCAGTCATTAGATTGCATAATTGTTATCTGGCCGATGTGGGATATAGAACCAAACTAAATCCTCTTCTTCCTTCATGACCTAAGACCACTTTTGAAGATGTGTGGAAGTGGAACCGTGCATAAAAGATATAAACATGTCTTTCTAATTATACACACACACAGACTAGAGACACACCTCAGAATTATGATTATTGATTTTCTCGAGCACCTGAATCTATACCCATTATCAATTTATTGGGACTCAATGCGTGAAGTTCACTTACGGCATCTATGGTTGGTGGATAGCACTGTATAATATTAAAGAAGGAAAAGAAGTTAAATTATTTTTTTCGTGATTCTATCCAGTATTGTCGAGTACTAGGTTCCAACTTTTAAGTACACACCTGTTCTCCGAAGTGGTTTTCTCTCACATTTTTATCCCTTCTTTAACATATTTCTGCTTTTCTTCAAGTTATTCTGCAATAGTAGGCTGTCTTTAGTAAGAGAAAATAAATTATAACAATAGATGTAATTGAGATATTACATCAAAAATCGAAATACGTGTCGACTCTTATTCGGTAACTTTATGATTAGTTATCCTGCATATGAGTATCCTTTCCACTTGTAACACGTGTTAAATTGCTTACAGTCCTGAGAAAGTAAAGGGTAAAATATCACAGAAGAAGAAGAGCAATAGAAAACCCGGTGAAGAAAGGAATCTCTACGGGAACAAATACCTTTTTGCATGTGAAAGTCTTCTGTCCATAATGGCCGATAGGAAGCACAACGGAAAAACTGCAATTTTCTCATTGAAGAAATCTGGTCCTGAACTACCCCAGCTTCTAACCCAATTTTCTGCAAGCATTGCCGGGACTGGCATTGCCGTTCTTTTCTCCGTTGTCTGCAAAGTTGCTTGTGGTCGAGTCCCCTTTTGTGCATCCAAACTTTTGAACACGGGTTTAGGATTGGGACTGGTTTGGCTTTCTTGGGCTATCCATAAACTTCGGGATACAGTTATCTCGATTAGCAAGAATTCTGGAAAGTTGGCCTTAAAAGAAGAGGAAATGATGAATAATCTCGACAGAAGTTTAAAAGATATCTACTTCAGAATAGCAGCATTAATGGCAGTCACAGTTCTCAGGCTCGCATGATCACGAGACGGGACACAAGAACATTCTTGAAGTAGTGAATCCCGGGATGCATTCAAGGCGTGATGTTTGTTCTGAAGTGATTTCAAAGAAAGCTTGGTCATCTGGGCGTCTGTAGAGCAAGAATGGTTCTCTGAGTTAAAAGGCAATTTAGAATGTGCAGAATGCTAATGTATATATGCTGGACTCCATCTGATCTCTAGTGTACATCTCGTGGAGATCGACACTATCGATAAAATTTTCTGACATTAATGATTTTAAGTTTTTGTTACTTTATTTATGGACGATCTTTTTGCTCATAATTAAATTTACGAACTGAAAAATTCATTTGTAATTTTAAATTATTTTTCAGCAATTATTTAATTTCGGACATACTAGCTATCACCTGCCAAATATACATGCAATGTGATGCCAAGTTTAGTGTCACCTAGTAATTTTTTAACGAAAGTTAACTTATTTTAAAAATACGCTTATCAAAAAAAAAAAAAAAATTTATAAATAAATTGTCGAGTTTGACATTTGCTTATAATTGATTATATTTTAAATAATACGAATTCCTAGAATTCAAATTACAACTTTCTTAAGTGGTTCTAATTTTATTAAAAACATCTATAATAATTAGTTTTGGGACATTTTATTTGTGAAAATGTATGTATAGTAAAAAATGCACCACGCCTAAAATCGGGTCAAGTTATACTTGGGGTTATCTTGACGTATGTCTGCCTCTATCCTAGATCAATCTAAGTTAAATGAAGTTTCTACCGTTCGGCTATAAAAGCATATTTATAAACAAAATGCAGGGATGGGATCCTTAAAACAATATGAAAAAATAAAAAAATTGAAGCATGTATATATAAGTGTGAGATTAAAAAAAAACACNTAAAATCGGGTCAAGTTATACTTGGGGTTATCTTGACGTATGTCTGCCTCTATCCTAGATCAATCTAAGTTAAATGAAGTCTCTACCGTTCGGCTATAAAAGCATATTTATAAACAAAATGCAGGGATGGGATCCTTAAAACAATATGAAAAAATAAAAAAATTGAAGCATGTATATATAAGTGTGAGATTAAAAAAAACAACAAATTTAGCAAGACTTTTTAAATATATTTCTAGATTTTTTTTTCCTTTTTTCAAAACTATTTAATAATTTCCTTTTTTTTTTTT